>CM053502.1:34059789-34153972 GCA_028627145.1 Eidolon dupreanum
GATCCCTTGATCTGAGGAATAAATTGCTGAATTTGCATTCCAACTCTTCTAAGATGTGATCACATCTACCAATTCCCCCTGATACTGAGCTATGCCTCCTTATATAGCTTACATTCAAGTTGCATGGGCCAAATTACTTTTCATTCATTATCACTCATCCAAACATGGGAATAAGTGTCAGACACTGCTAGGCACGGGGACGAAAACATGAATAATAATCCTTGACCTCTAGGAGCTCATGGTCTAGCAAGGAGGACCCATATTACAGAAATGTGACAAGTACCATATCACAGCATTATACCATGCTAGGATAATGTATAGCAGGATGTCTTGAAGAGCTATCTTGAAAGCCAATGATGGCATTCACCAATGGGACATGGTGGGGGAAAGGCACTGAAGGCAGAAGACACAGCATGTGCAAAGGCACAGAGGAAAGAAAATGCATTCCCCTGCTTTGTGTCCTCTAGTTTAAAAACCTTTATCTACCTGCAACATCATCTTTACCTCATCTGCTTTTTAAAATCCTACTCATTTTGTAAGACCCTGCTCAAACATTTCTTATAAGTAATCTTCATTTTTACTGTCCTAGGCAAAATTTCCTTCCTTTTCTTTTTGTACCCATAACCCACATTATAGCACATTCCACAGTCTGTTCTGTATTCACAGTGACTAAAAAAACAAAGTAAATGAGCGTCATGAAGAGAGGTGGATGCTGAAGTAGCTGGCAGAGGAGGAAGAGCTGTATTGTCAAAGGAACTCTGGCCAAGATAAAGGATTCTGGAGCCTTTGCCACCACTCCTCTCTCTCAGGAAGAGGGGAGCAAAAATATGGGTGAGGTGCTTACTGAACCAGATCAGAGTGTCTTCCTCTGTCCTGGAATTATACAGGGTGAAGGCAAAGCTTTGATGGGGAAAGGCACTGACAAAAACATTTTTAGCCTGTAAATAACCGAAATGAATCATATTAAACTTCCTTTATTCTATTACATTGATTATAAGATAGTCTGGAGCCCTAGAGTGGACAGTATTTGAGAGCTAATACATTAAATGAGCACTTTCAGAATTTTAGACTTTTATAAATTAGTTAAATTTCAAACAAACAAACAAACAAATAAACTTTCAGAGACCATTATAAGGTTGTTGTTTTTATATTTTACCAACCAAAAACATATTTTTAAATAAACCTATTTTAGTAAGTCCTCACTTAACATGGTTGATAGGTTCTGAGACTTTAAGGGAAAAGATATATAATGAAACCAATTTTTACCATAATTGATATAAACAAGAGTTAAGTTCCTATGGCATCTCATCAATTTTCTAACAAAATTATATTGGGCAAAATGTTATTCAAGGACCTGCTATGTCATTTCATATAAGAAAGGAATTCCAACTCTAAAATAGAGATAAATCATCTCAAAACAAGAAAGACTTTAAAGTCAATCAATAGGGCTTTATGAAAAACCCATAATACTGTTCTTATTTTTCTCATTTCAAATTAGACCAGTTTAGATTAGACCAGTTCAGTACTTTAAAATGTCTTTATGTGCAGTCCCACTCAAACATCATATGTGGCCAACTCACCTGAAAGTGACCTGTAATGAGTCATGCCCTTGTATAATTTCTTCCTCTGAATGCTGGTAGGTCCTGTGACTTGTTTCTAGTCAACAGAATACAGCAAGAGTGATGGATTACATAAATTCTATAAGACTTCATTTTAACAGACTGGAGAGAGATTCTCCTGCTGGCCTTGAAAAGGAAGCTTCCATGGTGTGAGGCAGCCACATGGCATGGAACTGCAGGGATTTGATGAGCATAACTCCTAGATGGCAGCCAGCAAGAAAACTGGAACCTCAGTCCTACAACCACAGGAACTAAATTCTGCCAATAGTCATGTGAGCTTGGAAAAGAAACATAAGCTCCATAAAGAAACACAGCCTAGCTGATACCTTATATCCTTGTGAGACCCTGAGAAGAGGGCCCTGCTAATTTGGTCCCAGACTTCTGACCCATGGAAACCATGAGATAATAATTATATTTCAAGCAGTGAAGTTTATGGTAATTTATTATGCAGCAATATCTAAGTAATACACCATACTACCAGCTTTGTGAGAAAAGATCTCACAGAACCTAGAATGGTGGTCTGTACATAAATTCTAGAAAATAAATGCTCCAGGTTGAACTGGATGAGCCTTGACTTAGGGCTGTCTGTCAGCTGCCAAAACAATAGAAAGCATGCAATTGGAGCAATGACATGATGGTCTTCACAGTTCCAAAACTCTTCTGAGGGGTTCTTTTGGGCTGTGATCACATTGCTATAATCCTTCTGAAAATCCAAAAGGATCTCTCCAAGGACATTAGTGGGATAGCATTCACCAGTTGTGTGCTCTGAGCTGTAAATCAGACATTCGACTGCACAGTTTCATCCTGTGACTGAAGATAAAAATTCCCAAGAGGACTGTGTGGGGTGATGCCAGAAGTGGGGGACCCAGGTCATAATAATCATAACCATTATTGACATTAGTATGACATATGAATTTCACAAAAGACTCCCTATCTACCATCACACCCGATCCTTTTAGCAATCTTCCACTATCAGGTGTTATTATTAGTATATTCACTGTTCAACCAGGGAAACTGAGATTTAGAAAAGTTGCAAAACATGTCCAAGGTCACCTGATTAGTAGTAGGAGATATTTCTTTTAGCCAAATCTGGTGCTATTTTCACAAAACCATTATGTTCTGGAATCAGACTGTCCAGTACACATGGGGCTTGAATCCATAATTTATGGAAATCCTAATCTCCATGTCCTTCCCTCCTGAGCTAATAGGTATGAGATAAGACATTTGAGGGTGGCAGCACAAGAATACTTAATCTGTCCTTTCAGCAGAATCATACCCTCCCTACTTTGGCCTTGAGAAAGAAAGACATCATTTGTGGTGAATTTTCTCAGGGAAAGATAAATAGAAAATACATCTTTTTCTTTCATCTCATAAAATACACCAAGACATCATCTCCTAACTGCAACATTACCCCCGCTTCATATTTAAAGAATAAAAGTTTTGTACCCTAAAATGGACAATAAACTTTGATTTTTTAATTTTCTTGGTTTTCTAGATGATTTTTCCTACTTCCTGTCATATGAATTCCTTTTTATTTTTCTTTGCTCAAAGTGACCATTGGGGAGAAACAGACCAGGAGGTAGCATTTATTTATTGCCTTCCAAAGGCCAGGTACTGTTAAGCCCTTTATAAATGTTTTCTCATTAATATTGATAACAATTCAGGAAGGAATGTGTTATTATTATTGTTATTGTTTTTCTTTTCTTCCCAGCAAAAAAAAAAACAAAAAAAAAAAACAAGGGATCAAGAGGTAAAGAAATTTGCTTGAGATGATTCAGAAAAGCTATGACTCCTTAGCCTGTCTGTCCTTCAGTCTTCCCCTCCTCATTCCAAGTACACAAACAAATATCTGTCACTAGGGATGGAAAGTTGCAGGCCTATCCTAAGGAGTTTCAGTATGGTGGATAATATAACAGTGCTAAGTATTGTGACAGAGGGAAATACAGGGGCAGTGAAAGCACGAAGAAGGTCATTGAGACTGAGCATTCAGGGAATGGTCAGCTAAGCTAAGTCCTCCACGAGAGCAGGAGACAGGGCAGAATGAGCTTCAGGTGTCATGGCCCAGATGTATGTGAGCTGATAGGCTTAGGGCACTGCCAGTTCTGTGGTCAGCACGCCTGCAGTACTGAATGCGAATAAAGGACAGAGGAGATGACTCAAGTTCAGGCCTCTTATGCAACGCTAAGGAACCTAGTCTTAACCCACCACAGCCCAGGTTTACATCTTTTATTTTTCTATAGACTCCTAACGGATTAGACATTCACGTTTGTAGGCCATTCTCACAAATGTAAATACAATCATGTTCCATTCCATGCATACTAGTTGTAGCTCTATTCCCTTTATTTCCCACTTAAGAAATGAAAGAATCAAGTATCACAGGAGTTTTTGATAGGAAGAATCCTCTATCCAGTCTAACTTTTCTTTTGGAAAGTAAACCATTTGTAATTGCTCATACTTTATTATTAACAACATGACTTGTAACACACTTTACACTTGAATCTGGGCTCTGCAGCCTCACACCAGATGCCTTCTGGGGCATTAAGCCACCTGTCTGGCTTTCCCATGAAGCCTTGCAGCTACTTCTAGCAGGCTAAAATCTCCTCTGTCCTTTCTTTGAATGTTCCTGCAGGAGAAAATCTCTAACAGCTGACATATGTAGGGCTCCTCACTTAACTTTCCTTTGCCACAGAAATGTCTCTCCTGCTTCAGCTTGAGAGAAAGCAAATGCACGTGCATTCAGAGTACGATCAATGTAGTCATTTGTTAGAGAAGCAAAAAGGGGAAAGGGACAAGAAGCTGAGGAAAGCAATCATCCCAGACAGCGGAGGTTTCCAAAAGCACATTCAGTAACCACCTTGTGATTTAATTTCATTTTTTTTTAAAAAGAAGAAAATATATAAAATTAGAGATTTCAAAACAGTAGGTGTTAAGGTGTTAAAGAAGAGGGTGCATTATGTGGTAATGGCAAGGCTTTTGTCCACAGCTACAGTATGTGCCAGGGGCATATGACCCAAAGTTCTTCCCCAGAAGTTGGAAACTTGCCTGGCTGGCTTAAAAACTGACAGCAGGTCACTGTAGTTCCATGTCTATCACTTCCCCTTTGAGCTACAAGTGACCAGACTAGAGCCATGTCTCTGGTCCATATGCTCAGCAGAGCTGGGCATTCATTAAGTAGAAAGAGGAGATGATCTATCATGGCATCCACCTCCTTGTCAGCAGCGTGGATAGAAGCCAAGCTGGTCCCAGGACACGCTGCCTCAGCAGGCACTAGGTAGAGGTGGGAAGATGCCGTTGGAACACCGAGGGTGATAGGGCAAACTGCAATAACCAAGCAGAACCGTCTTCAGTGGATTCTGCAGGGGGCAGCCCTACTTAGCAGTAAACATAGAGACTCCTAAATGGGCACTTCAGCTTCCTTCAGTCAACATACCAATTACAATCCACCAGTGGGCTGGGTTGGAATTGGTCCTAATGCCACAGCCCCTAAGAACTATTGTTAAAATATAATCACAGATTCCACTCTTCTCAACCCATCCATGCCACCAAGAATGCAGCATACTTCACAATTGCCCTGAGTTGAGTGAGTTCTGTCCAATGAAGTATTCTTAAGTATCCAGCCATACAATATTTTTTTATTTTTAAATAAATAAGCATATGAAAAGATGGAAAGATGCTCCACACTCTAAGTCATCAAGGAAATGCAAATTAAAACAACAAGGAGATACCACTACACACCTATTAGAATGGTCAAAATCCTGAACACTGACAACACCAAATGGTGGTAAAGATGTATAGCAACAGAAACTCTCATTCACAACTGGCGGAATGCAAAAATGATATAGCTACTCTGGAGGACAGTTTTGTGATTTCTTACAAAACTAAACATATGATTTTATGTTTATGATCTAGCAATTGCTCTCCTTTTTTTAAATCTATACAGAAACCTGCACGCAGATGTTTAAAGTAGCTTTCTTCATAATTGCCAAAACTTGCCCACAACCACCATGTCCTTCAGTAAATGAAGAGATAAATAAACTGTGTTATACTAAGCAGCAGTCCCCGACCTTTTAGGCACCAAAGACCAGTGCTCCTATGAGAATCTAATGCCTGGTGATCTGAGGTGGAGCCGAGGTGGTGATGCTGTCACTGGGGAATGGCTGCAAATACAGAGTAAGCTTCACTCACTGGCCCACTGCTCACCTCCTAATGTGCGGCCCAGTTCCTAATAGGCTGAAGTCTGGTACTGGTCCATGGCGCAGGGGTTGGGAAACCTAATATAAAGACAATGGAATGTTAACCTGCACTTAAAAGAAATGACCCTTCAAGCCATGACAAGACATGGAGGAAACATAAATGCATATTACTAAGTGAAAGAAGTCAATCTGAAAAGGCTACATACTGTATGACTCCAACCATATTACATTCTGGAAAAGGCAAAAGTATGGAGACAATAAAAAGCAGTAGTTGCCAGGGGTGTTTATAGTGGAAAGGGATGAATAGGCAGAGCACAGAGGATTTGGGGGCAGTGTAAATACTCTGTATGATATTATAATGATGAATATATGTCATTATAGTTTTGTCCAAACTTATAGGATGTATAATAACAAGAGAGAACGCATAAGATAAACTATGGACTTTGGATGATTATGTGTCAACACAGGTTTATTTTGGTTTAAATTTAAAAAAAAGTATAATTTTGCAGAGCGATGTTGATAATGGGAGAAGTTGTGCATGTCTGGGGGCAGGAGGATATGAGAAATCTCTGTGCCTTTCTCTCAGTTTTGTTGCAAACTTCAAATTGCTCTAAAAAACGAAGTCATTTTTTTAAAGCTACCCAAACTCGTTACTTAGGTACTCTCATCCATGCAAGTGGTGTTTAAAAGCACCTCTATGACAAAGTCTCTCAAAAGTCCCCCTTCAGTAGACACCTCTCCTGAAATCTAGGCACTTTATCCTTCCATCCACTCTATAACTATACTTGCGCATCTACTCCACATCTCAAACTGAATGTCCAAAGTAACATTTCCCCAACCTTTTCTTCCTTCTATGCTTTCCTCTTAGTAAATGGCAGCTCCATCCTTCCAGTATCTCAGTCCCAAATTCTTGGAAAAGTTCTCAATTGTTCTTTCTCTCATATGCCAAAGCCAAACTCCTAATAAACTCTGCAGGCTCTTTATCTTTAAAATCTATGTGGGAATTGAATGTTTCTCAACCCCCTCGCCACTGATTCTCTGATCTAGGCCATGCTTATCTCCCCCATGTCTCCTTGTTTCCACTTGCACTCCCTCACCTCAAGTCATTCTGCCCCGCAGAGCAAGCCTTTAAAAAAGCAAGCGATACCTCGTTACTCAAGAATGCTAAGATTATGTCAATGTTTACAAGTGAGGACATGGGCTTGGAAAGGTTAAGTAAACAGTCACATAACTAATAAGTGATAGAACAAGAATGATTTAAACCCAGCTCCTTCTGAATCCAAAGCCCATACTCTTAATCATAACCCATACTGTCAAGAAACCATTCCGCATTTTAAATGCAAAATAAGCCTTAGTGGAACTGAAATATACCATTTCACATAGACACGATTTTAAAGTATAGTATAGATTCATTCATTCATTCAATAAATAATGTTTGAGAATCTATTATATATATGCCCAGCACTATTCTAGACCTTGTGATTCCACAACGAATACAGAAGATTGTCATCACAGAGCTTATAGTCTAATGAGGGAGACACACAATAAAACAAAACAATGTCAAGAATAAGCTATAAATAGTAATAAAGCTGGGTAAAGAGACAGGGAGCAACAGAGAACAACTGGTAGAAAGAAGCCAAGGCAAGAATGCTCTTAACACATGGAAGCAACAGCAAAAGGCCAGCCACACTGAATCAGACTAACTACGGGGGTGAGTGGTGGGAGTAAACTTTATATCTAATGTTGAACGATTAGGTTAGAATCATTAGTTATCACCTGGCATGTAACCCGAAACAGATGCAGCAGAAATTCTTGTTCCTGAAGCATTAAAGGAAATGCTTCTAACCTTTCATCATATTCACAGATTAAAGTGTCTATAATACCTGGCACATAGTGCATGCTCAATAAGCCTTAATATTTTGGAGTAGAATATCTGCATTTGTTCTTTTTCAAAATACTCTTCATTATCTTTGGAGATCTGCGTTCTGGTATAAATTTTAGAATCTGTCAAATTGCACATAAACATACTCATACATGTTAAGATTTTGATCTAGATCACACTGAATTTATTGTACTGTGCAACAACAACAATATTTATAAAGGTACCAAGAAAGATGTATATACAGACTTACTGATAACAAAAAATAAAACAACTCAAAATAAAAATCGGGCAAAGGATGCGAGCATGAAACCTAGCAGAGAAAGTCTGGATAGACAAAAAAAAAAAAAAAAAAAATTAATTAATGAAAATAAAATAAAATAAAAATAAAATAAGCTACCCTCAAATGTATTCAGGCAAATGTAAATTAAAGCAAAGATGAGGAATCATTCTATAACCATCATACTGGCAAAAACTAAAAGTCTAACAGTACTAAATGATTTAATTTTTACATGGAGCATAGGGAACTCACACCTTGCTGGTGAGTATATAAATTGGAAAAGCAACTTTAAAATATGATTTGGCAATATCTACTAAAACTGAAGATATATATGTAAAGTAAGAGCCAACAGTCTGGTCCTAGTTATTCTACCTTGCAACATCCTCTTACATGAGGCAAAAGGGATAGATAAAGGGACAGATAGTAAAGCTTTTTGTGTTATGTCCCATATTGTAAATTACCTAAATGCTCACCATCAGCAGACTAGGTAAATAAATAGTTATATTCATTTAACTAAATACTAAACATCAGTGAAAGTGAATAAATTAGAACTACTTACAACAACATGGATAAATTTCAATATCAATGTTGTGCCAAAAAAAGTAATAAGATATGTTCAAATTTGCAATGAATGCATTTTTGTAAAGTTTTAAAATACACATTACCTAAAGTACAGTTTGTTTTAGATATGCTACATCTAAAAACCCTCTTAGAAATGGTAAACACCAAACTCAAAATACTGGTTTCCACTTAAGGAAGGATAGAACAGGTTCAAGCAAGAGTAGCACAGAGGGCTTTACTGGTGTTTATGTTATTTTAACTCTTAAAGAGAAAAAAATCTGAAGCAAATAAGGCAAAATTTTAAGCTCTGCCAAAGTTGAGTAGTAGGTATATTGATGTCTATTATATTATTCCTTATATTTATCTGTATTCTTAAAATATGCATATTTTTAAAAGAAACAATAAAACATCTGGATGGTTTTATTGTGCTGCATTGAAACTTTTCAGCATTTTGGTGGCCATCTGAAATATCTAGCCATATGTATCTTTCCAAAATCACATTTCTGCTTCAAAGCAAATGTAAACACATTGTATTACATTCATTGTCAGAAGAGTGAATTTGACGTTTTTCCACGGAGGAGTCACCTGAAGTTGAATAAGTGTTTTCAATTGGCCTCTGTCTGGAATGAGAGCCCCTGACTCAATGGTCCAAACCCATCTTCCCAGTCAGCAGCAGGGAAATCTGAAAGAGGCTGACTAAGGCTTGAGTTATGCACAGCTCCCACCTTCCTTATTTGGTCTTCGTAATCAAGACTTGTTTACTGAAGCATACATTTCTCCTAACACATGAAAAATATATGACAATTGCATAGTCTTCTATATTTCAGTTCTGAACTCAATGAACACCCAAGTAATCATTCTTGTGATTACAGATAATTTCTCTAGCAACCTAAAATTGAGCTCTTTAACTCTCATTCTGACAGTGTCTATATTATCTTTTTTTATGCAAGCTAACAACTACTATGAAAATGTGTAAGCTACGACTCAGAGATTGCTTTAACCATTTGTTTTGTTTTCAATATTGGATATGTGTATAAAAAAAGGAAAAATTTTCCCTAAAGATTACAACTACCACCCCTTCAGAAAAAAATAAAACAGCTGCTCCAGATGTTAAGTGAATTAAATGACAACAGAGTTATCAAGTGTACTTATCAGATCTTCAAAAGAATGTCATTTGATAAGGAAATAGAATCATTAAAATTGAATGATTATATAGAAATGAACAAACATCATTTCCAATATTCTAATTTGGATTTGCAGCTAACAAATTCAACCATGCTATTTCTCTTTTCTAAATAAAGTGATTTTCAGAGGCACCATAATATTCTCACACAGCATGAGCTTTAGAGCATGAGCTTTTAAGTCAGACAGAGCCAGGTTCAAGCCATAACTCCGCAAATTATTAACTGGTTACCTTGTGAAAGTTACTTAACTTCTCTAAATTCCAGTTTCCTCCTTTGTAAAATGGAGATAATAAAAGTGTTATGGGATTTAAAAAATGTATGTTATGGAAATTTGTGAAGAATTAATTGAGATGATGAATAAAGGAGCTTAGAAAAATGCTTGTCACATATTAAAGATGAATTAATACTTATTAGTATTATTCTTAGTTGCCATATTAGGTATTATCATCACTTCACACACATAACTGACACATGTGAGACTCCGTTGCTATCTTCAACTGACCATCAATTAAAAGTTCTTGCTTGCTACAACTAAAGGTAGAATTAAGGCTTTTACAAAGACAAGCTGACACAATATAAAAAATATTATAAAACATTTTCTTTCCCCAAATTAAGGTTAGTATAGGCATCTTCAAAATATTTGAACTGAGTACAATGGACACCTTCTTTGACTCTCTAAGACAGAGTTGGGCATCTCATCTTCTGGACACCCACAGTCCGTGCTTCAATGTTCTTAATACAGATATAACCATACTGTGTTGTCATTTAGTGTTTTCTTTATTGCTACTTGTCTGCTTCTTCAACTCAGTTGTGAGCTCCAGGAGAGAAGAGATGGTCTCTTTCATCTCTGTATCCTCTATATCAAGTGCAGTGCCTGCCGGACTCTGGGTGCTTGATGAATATTTAATGAATGACTAAAAATTAGAAAGAGAAATAAAACAAGCACTTACTGATGACCTGCTGTGTGCCAGGCACAGAGCTAGGTGCTTTACATATATCACCTGATTCACTACTCCCCATAATAGCAATATGAAGTAGGCACAATTATTAACCATGGATTAAAGATGGAGAAACTGAGACTCAGATAAGTACCTCAGGAGTGTGAACTAGAAAACGATGGCACCAGCTTTCAAATTCTCCTTGTTCTAATTCTAAAACCCTTATTCTCTCTACTAATCTATATCACCTACCTTACAAAATAAACTCTATTTGCACCCTTGGTGGCCACTGCCACCCATGCCCCATCAGGACATGTAATTCGTGGACTGGCCTATACTTAGGTTTTGATTTAACACGCAAGACCAATAGTGAGACTGTTTAGGTGTATGATGAGCCCACAGGCTAAAAATCAATTATCACTCCCACACCAACACAGCTGATACACCTTTCAAAGACAGTGTATAAGCTGCCTTTTTTTGTGTGTACAAATATCATCAAAATGGGCATAAAAGATAATAATATGCGGATGAGGATTTCTTCATTAGTTTTATCAACATTAGTTTACTCATTCATTCATTCATTCATTCAGTCAGCCAGTCATTTATCCAACAACTATTTATTACATACCTGCTACCTGCCAAGTATAATGTGAGGCAATGGGGATACAACAGTGAACAAAACAGATGGTCGCCTTCATGAAACTTACATTTTTAATATACTGTTTGAGCTCTAACAAATTAAATGTACCTTAGAGATGATCTAAACACACTCTCCTAGTTTTAGGGAGGAATCTGAGACGGAGAAGTCAAATACCTAGGAAACGGCAGTTTCTCTGTCATTCCCAACTGAAGTCTCTTTCCAATACACCAGATGGCGCCCATCTGATGAGCAACATGTGAGCTGACATTTATTAGGCACCATGAAATCAGGGACATTTCAAAAGGCTTGGCATTCAGGGAATGGAGATTTTTTTTAGTCTTAAATCCCATTGTCAGCAGCTCCACCAGAAGCAGTGGAAGCTAATTTGACAGTGTAGTGCAATTTCTATGGAAAGACAGCAGGAGCCATATAAATTTTTTAGAAAGGAACTGTCATTAGCATGGCTAGGTCCAGTAAAATGTTCAGCAGGCAGCCACAGCTTCTGAGGAACTTCAGTTGCCTTCCTTTGTCTCCTTGAAGGTTTTCATTGCACGATATGTTACTAGAATTGTGTGGGCTGTCTTCGGAAAGGGGGACTATTTTAAAAATAGAGCTGAGTAGGAAAAACAAAAAAGACACTGGAACCCACTCCAGAGACTAAAAAGGAACACCAAGAGCCAACAAGCAAAGCTGGGATCCCACTGAGTTATCCTTTTCCTTCTGTACACTGCCTTTTATCTGCCTTTCTCCAGAAGCTCTGCCCACTCAGGAAGGATTCACCCATCTTGGCAACACAGCGTCAAGTTTCTGCTCCCATTCTTAACAAACTTATTTTAAACCTGCTGCTGTCAGGTGAGTGGCAAGTCCTCCTCCACGGACTAAAAAAAAAGAGAAACTACGTACTTGAATATGAGTAGGGAAGTAGGGAGCTGGGGAGCTGATTCATAAGCTTTATGAGCTATCAGATACAATAAATATCAGACTCGCACTGCCAGCCACTGAAATGGAGCGATTTAGGAAAAAAGTCCTAAATTCTGGCCCACAGAAGGTGCCTGATATACATTAACATCTTTCTTCCTGGAGTTTATGGTTTGCATGGTGGTATGTCACCTCATTTCAGCATCATAACATCCATGCCAGGTAGATGAGTTATTATTAGCTGCGTTTTACAAATCAGAAAGCTTCAAGCAATTTGCTCGATGTCCATCATTAAATAAGAGCAGAGCCATAGCTCCAACCTAAACCTTAGTCCCTAGTTCTGTTTTTCATCCAAAACCTTCAAAAAACAATTGCCTAGTGTGTGGTTGAATCACATCTGTTGCATCCACCATAGTAAGCATAATTTAATGGCTTGCATTTTAATCCCCTTAACACTAAACTCACAGCATAATGTAGACTCATCACAATGCTGGCATCCCACCTTGCCGCAGTGCACAGCTCAGAATTTATGGCCCACTTCATTAGAATACACACAGAGCCTATTAGCAACATCTGTCTAAATAGAAGCCAGCATGTGCCCTTATCTCCTCTTCTACATTATTCTTAAGATGATTAACTCATACTTGGGAGCAGTGCCCTGTATCTAGGTTGACATCCTGAGTTCAATGGTACATGGCTCTGGACGCTGAGAGATCATCCAGAATTTTACAGTAAAGAAGAAAACAGAGTTGAACTGGAGATCCAAAGAATTTTACAAAGCTCTTTGATTCTCATTTGGTCTGGGGAATTTTGTTTGTCTGTCATTCATTCATTCACCCATTTGCATAGCAATTTATTCATTTATGTGAGAATCCATTCTTTCAATGTGTCACTTTCACTTCCCCTTTTATCAGAAATAGGGCATTCAAAGGTGACTAAGTACAGTTCTTGTTCTCAAGGAGCTCACAGTAGAGTAGAAGAGACATGTAAATAGGTCGTTACGACAGGTCATGAAAAGTGCTAGAAGAGAGCTATAGGAGCGTGGGGAGGAAGGGGCCAACTTTTAGCAGATGTTTAACTAGGACCTTAAAGGGTAAACACAGAGAATGTGGGTACAAAGGAAGGGGTGTGAGGTAGGGGATGCATTCCAGGCAAAGGGCTAGAAGAATGTAACTACAAGGCATGACTAAAAAATGGTGAGTTCAATATAGCAACAGCACACCTGGGACATGGGACAGGAATGGCACAGGAGGAAGAAAGCACATATGGTCTTTTTATAGCTTGCTAAAGAGTTTATCTTTTCTCCTCAAGGGCATAGGAAGTCAAGAACTGTTTTGCATCTAGAATGGGAATTATGATATTTGAGAGTAGAATATATCGTTTCGTTTTCAGGGTAGAGGGAGTCAAACCGAAAGGGTATAGAGCTGGCAGGAGACTGATGTCATTGACCCTGCCAAGCTCGTAAGTCCCTCTAGAGAACACACAGGAGCTAGATTCCCAGGGCTGCCCTGTGAATCTAGTATTCCCATGCCACGACTCTTATCATGATGAAAATATTCGGTGCTAATAGGATAGCCACTGGCTACATATAATTTTTGAGCACGTGAAATGTGGTTGGCACAACTGAGGAAATGATTTTTTAATTTAAATGAATTTAAATTAATTAAAATGTAAATTTGGCACATGCGGCAAGTGGCGACTGTTACTGGTGAGCACAGTGTTAGAATTTCTTTAGATGCTTCCATCTCTATTTTCTCCTCTCAAGCGCTCCAGTGTCTTTCTGACACTCTATTTACTATCACTTACTGCATTTGAATTTTTGGAGGGCAGGGACTGTGTTTTTTCTATGTGAGTTTACCCGAAGTGCTCAGCATGGGATCTGACACCAAGTACTTTGGTTAGCTGAAGCAGGCACTGTCCAGATGAAACGCACCCTTCCATGTGGGCAGACAATTCATCTCCTAAGGAAGCCTTACAATTAAAACACAAACCACTTCCGAGGCTTTTTTTAATAGCCCGGAGGTGAGCCAGATAGGAAAATAAATTACCCCTGTTACCTTTATCATTCATCCAAAATCATTTCTTTATTTCTTTTCACTATCATGGCTCTGTACAAAGAAATAGGCAGATTTTCTTTCTCTCTCAGAACGTCGCCCCCATTTTCTACTGCTAGCTAGCTAAGAAAAGACAGTAACTATAAAGCTTCTAATATCCCTGCCTATAAGAAATGCTCTAAGAAAAAAAGGAGAGCCCAAATAACTAGTGTTTAGTAACATTTCCTAGTTTATGAAACATTTGCTTATGCACTGATGGGTTTGATCCCAACAGTAGCGTTTTAAGTTTCAAATCATCACTCCCATTTTACAGAAGAGGAAGTTAAGGTTCAGAGAGCTTATCCAAATTGTTCAAAGATACAAGGCTTCTAAGAGGTGGAGTTAGATTTGAAAACCAGATTTATCTAAAAAGCCACTCACTATGTGTAAGGAAAATAATTTGGGCCAATGTACAGATGAATTATATGCAGATATTGAAGAATAAATTAGATTACAACAATATAAGAAAATTAAAGAAGAAGAAGACATTTCTGGCAAAGCATGATTTTTGCCTGTTCTGTTTTCCCTGCCTGGAGAACTACCTCTTCTTTTTTTCTTTTTATTTATTTCACCCTGATGATTATTTCACCCTGAAAGAAACCAGATCAATTAATTAGGTTCCTGTTCAGAAAAAATTAAAACATTCCACTTTACGAATAAATTCTCTGCCTTCTGATTTTCAAAGACTTTTACTGTCTGTCAGGTCACTTGTCAGCTAATTAATTTATCCATCCAACCAACCAACAAACTTTTAAGAAGTCCCTCTTGTAAGCTATTCCCTCTGCTGGGAGTTCATAGATGAGAAAGGAAACAGCCTTTATTGTCTAGAAGCTTCCTTGTCTCTTGACCCTGATTATTTTGAATTGAACCATGACTCATTTTTAGATCTCATTTGTCTATGGCACAATGCCCCCCACCTAGCCACAATGAGCTTAGATGTAATTTCTTGATACATACTGATGACAAATTTTTATTAACTGGTGATAGAAAAAAAAGTGGGAAACAATATACTATTTCTTAAATCCTTATACTGTAATAATACCTGGGGCAGGGAAAAGGAAGTAGGACAAAATAAATACAAGGAAAAGCCACTTCTTAAAGAGGCTGAGAATCTGGATTAGGGAGAGTAGATGTTAAAAAAAGTAAAATGAAATTTAATAAACTAATAATACACTCAAAAAAACCAAATTGGAATTTTTTACAACGCGTACATTAAATAATGATTGTATTGCACATATCTATTGCTTGTCTACAATGTGCCATACTTTTCTAGGTACTTAGGAAAAAACAGCTAGTCTTAAATGGTTTTCACATATCATCTGATTAAACACACCAATCCTAAAATGCCAGCATTATTAACCCTACATTATACATGAGGAAATCCAAGGCTTAGAAAATGTTAGCTTATCTAAAGTTACAAATAACTGGAGAAACCAAAACTCAAACTCAGGTATTTCAATTGCATGACCACTCTTGCTTCTATTATACAATGTTGCCCCATTTTTATGGTTAACAAATGAAAGGCAAAAACGATGAACATGGGCTGGAATGCGCTGAGGAGGATGGCCTTGGAAAATGAAGGATGTATACGATACCACCAAGAAAATTAAAATTTTACTCATTAAATTGAGCTTACTATTGCAGATTCAACTTACATAATTAAACCACAAGGACCACTCTTACTATCAATGCTTGGTTAATTATATCAACCTTCCCTCTGGGATTTACCTCTGTTCTGGGAAGGATCCTGTTTAAGATAAATACAGACCTTTTCCCTTCTTGCATTCCCTGGTAGGATTTTCCTAGCTCTCCAGATAGATATATGAGATAATGCCCAACAGTTAAATTTGCATGTACCTGTACTATACATGTATCCACTAGCAGAGTGGATATGCTAAGAAAGAAAACTGAGGGTAGGATGCAGAAATCTGGTAGAGATTATATCGTTCATCGTTGTGTCTCCAGCACTTAGCAAGGTACCCAGCACAGATTAGGTGCTCAATAAATGTGTACTGCATTATTGAATTAAACTGATTATTTTTCTTGTCAGCTATGAATCAACACATCTCTGCTACATGACAGCCAAAAGGGGATACACAAATATTCGGTAGAATTGGGGGAAGAGAGAAGAGCAGGGATAAAGAGCTAAGAAAGATATTTTTCTATAGTTATGACCTTTGTCAGTCTGTCCCTTCCTTCTCCAGTCCCTCTCTAATTGAGACATATGACCTTTGTATGAAACTTCCAGGTTCAAGTCTATCAAGTCTAAAGTCTATCAACCAGAGGAGAAAATAGATCATCAGCCTCACCAGCAAATAGGATCTAGAATTGGTCATGTTGCCATGGACCTAACATCTGTTGGGCTTAGAATGGGGTCTGGACATCTAGATAAAAACTGAGTTACTATTCTTCTGTGGACTTGGCCAGCATATAGGACTATACTGCCAACTTGGTTTGCTATATTGTTCCTTATCTAGAATGAGAATGCCATCCATTTATACAGTGTCTGCGTCTAACCCTTGCCAGATCCTATTCTGGGAATTAAGACCCTATTCCCCTTAATATAAGCTCTTGGCTGGGTTCTGCCCAGAAAGGATGCCAGGGGACTTGTTTCTCTCACCTAAGGAGTTTCAAAAACCAGTTGTTTATACCTTCTGCAGCTAGGCCTCAAAGACCATATTAGCTCCCTTGTATTCTGATCTGATACAGCTGAAGGAAAGCCCAGGTTACCAGGAGCTCTATGGCTTCTGCTAGTTAATGTTTTCAGTGACAGTCAAGTCATTTCCCCTAATTTTTATATTTCTCAACCTCACATTAAAATCTTAGAATATCTCATGAAAGAGCCTACTTGAGTTATAACAACCATACAGTTTTAGGTTTGAGGCTAAGATAGCTAGTCTATCATTTTCTAGGTACCATGTATGAAAAGATATCACAAGTAAATGGTTGTAAACGTATGGCAAAATAGTATTTTACAAACTCAACTCCAAGGTCCTAGAAAAAAAGCAACCTTCAACTTACCCTGAACTGTTTCTAAGAGTTAAAAGCATCTTTACAGTTTTTTTCCCCCTCTTCAGGGATTCAGAGCATCTTGGTGACAAAAGCATTTTCAGGTGCTTCTCTTCTGCCTTAATCTTCTAATTCTGGGCAAAGGGGTCATAAAAGACTTTTCTTGGGCAAAAGGATAAAGAGACAGACACTTCTGGAGTGTAAAAGGTTGCCATGGTCCTTTCCTGGGGGAAGGGGGTGGGGCGTGGGATAGATATATATCAGGGGCTACAGCAGGTACCCGCATTTCTAAAGGAGCTGTTCAGAACCTACAGACCCTTACAATTTCCTTATTCTTGCTTCTCAAGAAAAAAAAAAAAAAACAAGAACAAGAGGAGGAAAGAAAACAAACAAATGACAATAGTAACACACACATAACTCTTTGGGTCTCTATATAACCCCTTGCAGGCTGCTTTACAACTTTTAGATATTATTCTACATAATTTCTTTTTTTTCCCACCCACTTAAAAATTTTTAAGTCACTATTAAGAATTCTAATATTAACCAGCAAATACTAAAGGTCATAATCTACTGACCATTCTTAAAGCAAATTTTAAACCTCCTTTTCATTTGTAAAAGCACAAAAATTCTAAGCATTTCAAAACACATTTAAATAGAACTATGTTTTTAGATAGTTTCCATTTGTTGCTCCCTAGAGTCATGATTCTAAACATCATAGAGCAACTGGGAAAAATTCAAGATGGGCAATTTCAGATCAGTATCCTTTGATAATTATTTTCTGGCAGCACAATGGATGTATTTAGTAGATGCTCAATAAACACTTGTTAAATTGACTTGTTATGGGTAATTACTAGCTGCTAGAGTCCTAAAGTAGGGGTTATGAGGTTCCCTATGACTGGGCTACTCTGGTTTACATGGGAGCCATCACACTTGTTAACAGTACTAATTATCCACCAGCCAAATGGAAAAGATATGATTGGTCAGCCATGATAGATCAATACTTACATGTTTATTATTATTTTTATTTTAATCATTCTTAAGGGCTGCCTTACTTGGTATAATTATGAGTGGTCCCTGAAATCACTGTGAATAAATGTAACAGTTGAGATGCACTAAGAAAAAAATCTATAGAGGATTAGTGCCTAATGGTGCGTCTCTCCCACACATTCTTACATGTATGGACCTACACAGTAGCTTTCCCAGTTCTTGCTGCTCTCAACTCTGTGTTTTCTTTTTTTTTTTCCTAATGACTAAGCTAACCAAATTTTGAACATCCATTAAGTTCCAAATAAGAACAATCTCAATCTCTCTTATTCTCTGTGTGTGGCGGTCGGGGGAGGAGAGAGGAAGAAGGTGAAGAATGGGAAGGAGAGAGTCAACCACACTGAAAGCCAATGCCTTGGCTCCCCATCTCCCTTGTCCCCTCTCTGTTGCTCACTGTCTCCTTTCTTCTTGCACCTATCCAGTTTCTGACCCCTAAGACTCCCATTCTGCATGTCAGGCTTGCCTGCTGGACCAGGCAGTTTTTGATGCACTGGAAGTTGACTCTCTGGTTAGAGCTTATCCTCACTAGCACCTCTGGAGAGGTCCACTGGAGCAGATGGATCCTTGCATTGCCTACCATGTGATGAAAGCAGTGTTGGTAGTGGCTTCCGCACACCAAGGATATAGACAAATCCCATAACCATGCAAGAGCCCGAATTATCCTGAAAGCAAGTGAAAAGGACAACAGCCTTGAGGGTGTGTTTTTTTAAAAAAAAAAAAAAATTTCGAACACATTCAATCTTTATAGTCCTCTTTTCCTTTATCTGTGCTATTTCCTTTACCTGGACTGTTCTGCCTGTTGGTTCTTAAACCTGAGAAAACTCTTCATTTCCCCCAAAGCTACGTATTCCCTTTTTATGCATCCTCTCTTGGACTGCTCTCTGGCAGCGTTGGCTCTCCCATCTCCTAGCCCAATTGTATTTTCTGCTCCATGCCCTTTTTAAAAATTTACAACATTTAAATTATCTTTTCCCATGTCTGATTCTCTAATTAGACAGTGAGCTTGTCCAAGCAAGGCACCATATCTAACATAGTGCTAGGCACATTCAATTGGGCACAATAAATATTAGGCATGTCTGATAAAAGAATGAACAGATGAACAAACAGATGAACCAATGAAGGAAAGAGGAATATAGATGCTCAAATAAGTGACTGTGCAATGGGTCTCGGTTCCATGCCTCTGTACCCCAAATGGCTAACCTTCTGCCGGAAGTCAGATATCACCTAAAACTTGGTAAAGTGTATAGGCTAGAACAAGGCCTGATGATCTCTGGCTGAAAACTCTGTCTTGAGAAGTAAAGGATGGCATTTGTTGCACTGTTACTCTTAACCAGTTAAAACAATATTAACTGCCTTGCAAATTAGGTACACATGGACTGCATTAAACCTTCCTTTCACTTTCCACCTGTGGCTTCAAATAAACACCATCAAAACTTACTTAAAACATCATGAGACTCCATTTCTTCTTTTGTAAAATGAAGATAATGACATGTAATTCATGAAATTATTTGGTAGAAAATTTGCTATAATTCACATGATAGTATAAAGCAAAAGGCTGATCACCTAGCAAGCAATATAATTACATAGTCTCTTTTCTCTTGTACTGCCATGAATTTTGAATATAATCTGTTTTCTGTAGTAGACTGTTATGGCAAGACCTTCAGGGTGCTCCCAAAACTTTGGGTACACAGCTAGATGACATTTCCCAGCTTCTCTTGCAGTTAGGTGTGGTCTTGTGACTGGTTCTAGCATATGGAATATATGTGGAAATGATGAGTGCCATTATCGGGGCTTCCCCATAAAGACCATTTGTGGGCAATCTACTCTTCCCTTTTGTCTCTTCTAGATGTCTACAATGGAGACCAGCACCAGGAAGGCCTTGAACCTAGTTGCAGAAAATGGCAGGGCCTCCTTTAGTCTGAGTTACTGAATGATTGCATGGAAAAGAGATCTCCCCATTCCAAATGATTCATCTGCCCAATACTGTTACATGAGCAAGAACTTAACTCCAATTTTTCTTGAAATACTATACATTTTAGATGACAGTGGCTGGAATTCCCCTAACGGATACAACTGCACCCTCCTTTAGGGCAGGATCCACACCACTGAACGCATGACAGAACTGGAACAGTACTTGGCAAATAGTATATACTCATTAAACACTTCTAAAAGAAAAGAAAACTATGCATGGCTATATCTATCAGCTAACAAGTGCCAGTGCTGAAAACATGTCCTTGAATTTGAATTTACGGACTTTCTCAAAATTGACTATAAAAACAGTGTTCAAAGTATTATAGTTTCTGGCTTTCCTGCCGTGTAATTCTCAGTACATATTGATTTTGAAGCTCAAATCTTTGCAATTCCCTGATAATGCTATTCCTCAGAATAATGAAGCAAGAAGGTCCCTTACACCTACAATTGTACTGGTTGTGTAGGAACTGTGATTTTCTTTAACCACAGGTATCTGTGTTTGCTCAGGCCCTCATTACAGTGTATGAGATGTTACTTAATCTCCAATGAATTTTTCCCTAATACTTCTCCTGGACGTTTTCCTCCTTCTTATAAAACCCAGTTGAATCCCTTACAGATGCAGTGTTGGCTTCACTATCATAGTTCCCAGGATAATTCTCAGAATTAACCACCCTGATTTCTGCTGCCCCTCAAAACAAGAGAGGTGTGTTAGGCTCATGATCCCTAGATGTGGGCAGGGCCAAGTCAGACCTTCTCTAAAGGTTTCACACAGTGCTTCAGGTCCAAACCAATTATCAGTTGGCAAATGTCTACTAAAGGCCTTTCGAGTGCTTTTTGCTGTTAAGGAACTTATGATATGGTTGAGAAAAATAAGACACATAATCAAAGGAATATAGCTGCTGAATTTTGATGTAGACCTTGGATATACAGAGAAAAACATCCATATTTGTATTATGCCAGTTTATTTACTCTATCATTTGTTTGTTGAATATCATTTCCCAGGCCTTATTCTAGGAGCTGGGGATATATCAGTGACCAAAACAATGCCCCCAAAATCATAAACTTTCAACTGAATAGTTCTACTTATAAATTGATCCAAACATACCATGCCTTTTTCCAAATATGTAACATGCTAACCCTTGATGAGAATTCCCTAGTGTTCTTTACACCACTCCATTCTATCAGTTCATTTTTCTGTGTCTGATGGTTATGATCTCCAATCAAATTTCTGCCCAGCCATCTCCTCTTCTGTTATGGTGCTCTGATAATCTATTTTTTTTTTTTTTTTTAGATGAAAGCATGACCTACTCTGTGTGCCTTGCGTTAATTTTCTTTTTCCATTTGTCATTTTATAATCAGGAATGTACAGATCTATCTCCAGTCTAACGAGGTAGTGTTGGAAGATAAGGCTCGTGTCTTTTTTACCTGTTGTTAAAAAAATCAGGACTGGCACCCAATAATGCAGCAAACTTTTGCTGTTCTGAACTCAACTTAGTAGGAGGAAATCAAAGCCCAATAAAATAAAGGTGAAGACTACTGAACTAGATAGTAGCAGAGCTGAAACTAGATCCATGCCCTGACCCAGATAAACCAAATTCATTGCCATGGACCATGTGGTTTACGAGAGTTTTGCATGGAGACAAATGTTAGCTCTGTACCTCAACTGGCAGAACACAGTACGACAATCTGTCTTCGTTTGATAATGCAATTAATTCTGCTAACCAATCTTTCCGTATCTTTTGTATTCAGGCTACAACTATTAAGAAACAAAAATATCTAAAATAAGGCAGTATCTACACAAGGAAGTCACAACCTGGCAAGGGGAAACAGCAAACATATTAAAACCTATATTTATCTTCCTTCTTCTACTACATTTTCAAATCTTTGAAGGGCAAACTTAGCTCTTTTTGATATTTTCCTATGGCCTATGACAGAAAGCTGGGTTCCAACAAAGTCTGTTTAAAACAGCCTCATTCCAACAAATCTTTCAAAGATTTTTCATTTCCTCACATTCTAGTGAGAATCTACAGCTTTTCATCATTTGTACTTGCCTACCATTACAGAATATTGGGCCTATAGCTGAGATTCATGCCACGGCCAATAGCTTTTCACTAATTAATTATTTTGATAAATACACTTATTTAGCTCCTTTTCTCACCTCAATAAATTACCAAATGTTCTATCTGCATAATTTCATGTAATACCTTTAAGGCGCATACTTTTATCCCTCATTTTACAGATGAGATATCTGAGATTCATGGAGGTGAAATAACTTGACAAAAGTCATCCAGACAGCATTTTTCAGACCCAGGATTTCAGACCCAGTCATTCTGGATCCAAAGTCTATGTTCTTTTAACCATATCTGAGTTGAGAAGTTATATATGGCGGTGCTGGGGGTTGGTGAGAGCAGGGGTTTAAGGTAGCATTAATTGGTTGGAAAAACAAAATATGGTATCATTTGATTTATAGAAAAATCATATACTATTTTAAATAAAGACCTTGAGATGTCTAGTTGTTCACCTGTCATTCTTGGGCCCCCCAAAAGCCACCAGATCTTATCAATGTGAATGGCTCTCCCTTGAATATGCTAGTTTAAATAGTTAACTGTCTGGGTAAATGTGAACTATTTTTGAAGTGAAAGGTCTTGCTGCCAGAAGGAAAAAAAAAAACGTCTTTGGGGCTGCTTCCTCACAGGGACATTTCTGAAAACCCAGGCAGTATATTGCTTCAATACCACTGTTCAGCACAAGTGACCTTAAAACCTATGGAAACACTGAGATTTAAGGAATATTTTTTGAGGATATACACAGGTTCATCTTACACCCAGATGGCTCCTTTAGAGACCAGCCTTTTAAAACTGAGTAGCTTGCTAGAGCTGAATAATTTTGTAAGTGAAGTTTTTAAAGGTTTAGCATTTGATACAGCCGACAACCTCCAGAACTCTATAACAGCCAGTAAGAAGCTTAAACACACTTTTGAGGAGACAAAGAGACATCATTAGACAAGTACTTATAACTGCTGCCCCTTGGCTTTTCTCATTTCAGGACTTTCATCAGCTCAGTTTCAACGGAAAGCAAAAGCAGGGGGAAAAAAAAAAACCTTCCCTTTTAAAGTGCTTTATTGAAATAGCAAGTTTTTTTTTTTTTTTTCCTTCCTGGTCCCTGAAACCCTTTTCTTCAAAACAAAACCTGCTGAGAGAAGTTTTCTTTCTCTTTTTGGAGACAATGATTTTGGAAACAGAAAATGCTGGCCTTTCTATGTGATCAGAGGATGTGGGAGGGGCCCATGGTGTGCTGATGTAGACACACTAATGGGGAATGACCCTCTGTCGTGGGGAGCTTGCTGGCATACCCGCTCCACAGAAGCCTCCTCCACCACAGGCCTGAGAATTCATGAATAGAGTCACGGGGCAAGATGAAAGTGAAGCACACCTTGAGCTGTCTTCCTTTTCCTTTAAATCCTTAAGGATAAATCGCGGCATTGTTACCCCAATATTAGTGAGTCAAAGACTTCAAAGAAGATTTCTCTGTAACTTAAAAGAGTAGATTTAATAATAGGGGGAAATGCCATTTATATCCAATGTAAAGATACATTCATTTGTCCTTCCCTTATACTTAAAAAAAAAAACTTTCATCCATCACTGACTAATTCTCAGTGCAAACCTAGCCCACAGCCCGTATTCTCTTATTTGATGCTGTAGCAAGGTGGCTAAAATTTCAGCTCTGTAAAACCAGTTCCTGCAACCTAAGTATTGGATTAAGAACTCATGTAGTTTACCACAAAGGACCCTAGATGAGGTGAAGGCTCTAATTCTATGTGATTCCATTTATAATAATAATAATAATAATAATAATAATAATAAACCTCACTCCTTATTTAAGAACATCTTTGAAACAGTGAAGAACTGCATTGAGAAATATTTATTTCCATAAAAACAAAAAGCAAAACAAGACAATAAAATCAGTTTGATAATCTCCTTTCAGATGGAGAAAATGTAAGGTTTATTGCTCTTTTTCAAATCTTCATTTGTACCCAACAAAAAATTAATGAGTAGCTATTATGTGTCAAAGATGAGGCTTATATGTCTAGTTAGAGAGAGATGGAAAAATATATTAACAATAAAAATACACCGTGATAAGTCATACAACAAATGTAAAAAAAACACAGATGCTTTGATCACTGAGAAGGGCACACCCAACCCAGGACAGTGGGGTGTATATTAGAGGCAAAGGTTCAGAGATGAAAGATCAGACTCTGCTTAAGGCCCTATGAATGAACAGTTGGGTATGGCTAAAGCTCCATTATGAAATAGGGGGAGCAAATGGTAGGATATCACAGAGAAGCTTAGAACCATGCTAACCTGAAAGACTAAAATGTACGAGTGTGGCAGGACCAATTTTTTTGTTTTGTTTTGGGCAGATGATTTCAGATAGCCAAGGGCCAGGCAGAGGGATGGATGCATCAAGTCTGAAGGGAAAAAAGAGGCCAGGAGCACGTGCAATGGAGACTCTGACCCTCTTTCCAACAAAGGGAAGGTAGCTTCAGCTCTTTCATTCCTTCCTACTGCTGCTTCCCATATGAGCATCTGACCTTGACACTGGGAACAGCTGTGAGGAGTGAAGCTCAACCCATTTGGGGTTCTTCCACTTTCAAAATCTGCATGCAGGGAGCAAGCACACTGGTATCAGGCCAGTCACCAGGGGAAGCCCTGCCTCTCTGTGTGTGGGAGGGGTGGCAGAGAGTGGACTTGAGGGAGTGTTGTCCTCATCTCTGCCGCTGGCTGACTGATGGTTAGCTTTGCAGACCTCACTTTGACTCAAGTAGCTCTCCAGGTACAGATTTGGAGGACAAGTAGGAGGAAGCCACATGCTCCAGTCCAGTTTTGCCAGCAATATGAGGGTATTTTTTCTCTCTATCTGGTTCCTGTGTCTGGTTTGCAGTTGGCTTAAAATGCAGAGGGAGAGGGATATGATTTATCAACTCTCCCAAAGATTCTCCAATAGGAGCCCAAATCACACAAATGGCCTTGGTGACGAGGAGGAGGAAAGAGGTTGCAGACATACTGAAGTCTGTACTGATGATATAGTGTCATGAGTAAAAAAAAAGGGAAAACGATCTTTCAAAACCACCACAAAACAAAATGAAACAAAACGACTAAAACACCTTTAAAATGAAAAGAGAAAGCTCTGTAAGTTAGCACTCTTATTTCTGCATTCCTTCATATTGTTAGTGTATTTATTTTCTTATATAACTTTCTCGTGTCAAAAAACGCACTAAGACCGTCTTCTATTCCCTATATACTTCAGTCTCTCTGACAAAAAACAATTGCTTTGAAGGGGGAGGGGTGGCATGTTTGGACACCCTGAATCAGTGCATTACCTGATAGGACATTTATTAAGGATAAAACATTCCTTTTATCCCAATAGCTGCCTCAGCAGTTGTTAAAATGAGGAGGGGGAGGGAGGAAAAGCCTTTATCATTTCCTGATCTCTCTGCAAATTGCCAATTTATGCACAGAATATTACAAATACTGCTGAATTATTTGAGCCTGGAATTAATTTAGAGATTCTTCTCCTTCTTTGAGTGCCCAGGGATTTGGCTTATCTTTATTTGCTGAAGGAACCATGTCACTGAAAGCAGTCCCGGGATTATTTCAAGTGAATGAATAATGAAATTGCACAGCTTCCTAATGTCTTCCAACTTCCATGACTAGCTCAGGACGCTCTCCTGGGCAAGTTCATCAGCTGGGTCCTCGCACTACGCGGGAAGCAAACCCAAGCTCGGAACAGGAGCTTCTGCATGGAGTAATTAAGCGAGGGAGGAAAACCCACTGTCACCAGGGGTTGCTGAAGGCCGCTTTGGAAAATGGAGAAAAGAAATTTCATCCTTCAGACAGTATCATTAGGGTAAAACACACAAAATAATCAATTACCAAAAGCAGCTATTTTTAAATAATCCCTCACCAGTGTGAAATCCCTTAATCATATCAGAAATCACTGCTATTGCTGGAGGTAAGAATACACTAAACAGGAGAGAGGAGTATAAACACTTGGCTTGGAAACAAGGGCAAATTCAGCATGAAAAACAAAGCATCCAAATAAATTACTGTTTTACACTAAGTTTTCTATGTAACATAGCTAATCTTCGGAAAACTCTCTACTTACCTACGCTGGTCAGTTATGTAACCAGGAACCATCTTTGTTACTTATTTCTTTTTCTTGTTAAGCCATAAATATTTATTGAAGAAAACAATATAAATACAAAACTGAAAACAAAATATATGCTTAATCTATAAAACTAGAGATATATACATTTAATATTTGGCATAATTCACTCCAATCATTAGTTCCTCTACTCCTACCCAAATATACACACATAGAGACAAAACTGAAAATGTACACTTTCATTCTGCTTTGCCATTTAGATCATCAATATTTTGTCAAGCCTTTAACCATTTAAAAAAAACTTATGGCACACAATATCTTATGTCCATATATAGAATGTAAGAGACTTTTTAAAAAAACAATTGTATTCCCAGTGCCCCAAACAGAGCCTGACAAATAGTAGATGCTCAATAAATACGTGACGAATGGATTAATTAATATAAATGAATGAACAAATGAATGAATGAATGAATGGATGGATGGATGGATGGATGGTTTTCCTCTTAAAACAGGTGAATATTCGGCTGGACAATCACACTGCTACAACTAAAAACCAATATGTCAGGAGCAGGCTCCATTGTAATAATTTCTTGAGTAAATAAAGTCTGAGTCAAATCTGATTATGAAATTATTTTAATTCAATTTATTATATATCTTATACTTATTCTATGAAACCTAAACAACACATCTCTTCTAGCATGACAAGTAATATCTAGCTCTTCTGGTCTGTAAAAAAAAAAAAAAAAGTCACCAAGTCTTTTTTTAAAGAGTATTCTGGTCTTTTTCCTGTATACTGACTAAATCAAAATGTTGCTCCAGCATACTCACAAGCCCCTCTCATAATATTTCCGATAATTCTATTGAACTGACATTTCAAGGCATTAAAATAAATATAATCAGTCATAAATATCTACTGATTAAGTATTAAATCTAAGATACCATAAAATTGCTGTGTTCAAGGGGCTGCCATTTCCTGACTATTCAGCTCTTTAGGTGCAATTTTGATACATTTACCTTAATGTGCCATTTATACAATGTATATCTTAAATCAGCAGTGAAATAAAACCATCGTTAATTCAACAAAAATCAGGGAATTGTCACATGTATGATCCTGCTCTGTGCAATGCTATCAGCATGTTATTTCCCATGCTGGATATTACAATTGCTTGATATTATCCCTTATTACTTTAAAGGCAATTTTACCTTTCACATCTAAATTAATGGCTATTCTCAAGGGGCTTATTATGTTTAATTACTCTTTAATTCCAAATTCTCCCTTTCTCCCTCAACATTCTTTCCTTAAATGATGGTGAAAAACTTGAGTGTAATCAGAGAACACAAAAGTTGTTAAATTAGATGCTGATGAGAACAGAGGCAGATCCAAAATATAACCTCTTTAAATTCAAGAACAAAGAGTCTGAGACCTATAGAAAGGTAGTATTTAATCAATTTAAAAACTTGGCAAAGGAAAAAGGTTCTCAGTCCAGCTCTGTCCTTAACATGCCATGTCTTTAAGCAAGTTACCCAAGCTCTTGTCTTCATGTTCTGTTTTTATCCCCCAGAGCCTCCCTGTGACACAGCCAGCACCATACTCATAGACATAAAGGGTCCACCAGGTCCTGCCTTGGTCCACAGTCTTAGCTGGAACTACTTGCTCATACCTGTCTGGCACCCAACTTTCTGGACATCGATGATCTTTTCAGATTCCTACTTTGTGCCTCACTTCCTTTCACTATTTTGCCTTGTCCTTCAGACTCGAGCCCTTGCTAATGTCTTCAGTTCTGTATTCTCATTTTCTTTCTTGATCCAGATGTGTACTGGCCGGCCGGCTAGCATGTTTCCTAAAGTGGGACAAACCCTGACCCTCTCCAGAAGCACCTTGGAAGCATCTCTGTTCAGTGCAGAATTCCTAGGTGGCCCCATTTTCCAAAGCAGACTTCAGTTCCCTTGACAGTCTGGCAGCTCCTGCTCCTTGGACTGGACCCACCCCAGTCCTCTGGCCCCTTCTGAGGGAGGCAGGGTTTATACCATCAGCTTCAAATTTTTAGGGCTTGTCATTAAGTTGTCCTTAGAAACCCAGGATCTGGGCCAGACAGTTGTACCTGAGTTTCCTCCTCTGGCAATAACCTGGGATCATGAGGCCGCAAGGATGACTTCCCTGCCCCAAATCTTGTTTTCCTAACTTGAGATATTCCCTCTTAGTCATGGTGCCAGCTCTTGGCTTCTGCTAGATTGCCTTTTCTAGCACCCCAACCTTCTCTAGGACAGGAGCCAGACTTTAGCCGCTTTTTGGTAGCCATAGTCCAGCCTCCTGCGGACAAATTGCTTAGGTGTCATCGATACTTCCAGCTGCCTCCATTATGCTGACTGTTACTTCCATTCTCCAAAAATGTGCTCTGTCAGCTTCTCTGGAATTCTGAGTGCTGACTAAACACTGCCTGATTCAAAACTTAAAATATGCCTAGCATTTATGTTTCTATGGTGGGTAAGGTATATGTGTTCTCTCTTTTACATCTTCCCAATAATCCATATAAGAAATAGAATAATCCCTATAAAATTTTATATGGAATAATCTATATAAAAATTCTCTCATTTTAAAGATGAAGAAAATGAGATCAAGATAGATGGTTCAGGGTTCCACTAAAGTGAGAATCAGATCCTGGACAGGATTCAGACTTTTTCTATACTGTTCAGATTCTCTTTCTACTTTTTTGAGTTTCCTGAGGCTACTGTAATAAATTACCTCAAACCTGGTGTCATAATACAACAGAAATTTATTCTCCAAGTTCTAGAAGCGCGGTCTAAAATCAATTTCACTAGGCCAAAATCAAAGTATTGGCAAAGTTGTATTTCCTCCAGAAAATCTAAGAGAGAATGCTATTCTCCCTTCCAGCTTCTCCTGGCTGCTGGTACTCCTTGGCTTTGTGATGGCATAACTCCCATCTCTGCTTCTGTGGCCACACTGCCTTCTTCTTCTATGTGAAATTCTCTCAATCTCTATTTTAAAAAGACACTTAAAAGGATACTGTATTTAGGCCCCACCTGAATAATCCAGGATAATCTCCCTAACTCAAGAGCCTTAATTTAATCACACCTGCAAAGTCCCATATAAGGTAACATTCTCAGGTTCTGGGGATTACGACATGGATATTTTGTGGGGGTCATTATTAAGACTGTCACATCAGTAAACAACCCATTTCCAAATTTCCATTCATTGAAAGCACTGTGTGTGAGGGGGGGCATTGCGAATATAAAATTAATACTCATAAGAGTGAATATCCTGGATTTCTCACATCCATGAACTCATATACTCAAAGAAGCAAGAAAGTAGGCATTAGTCTGCTCATATTATAGCAGGGAAAATGAAGGCTCAAGGGGAAATGAATTCTCACTTCTCACAGAGAGGTCAAGGTAAGAAGGAAGCAGGTGAGACATGAATCCAATAAAGTGACCATGACTTTTTCTGCCTAACAAATCACCATTCTCCCCAGACCCTTCTCTACCCCAGCCATTTCCTTTCTCGCTTCTAGAAGACAGACATGACCTCTCTCCTGCACTCCAACAAGCCAAGGGAGTTGCCAGGGTCCTCCGTGCTCTGCCTCTGTTACCCACAGCTATGCGGTTTGTCCTTCTCTTTGAATGCATTGGGATAATGATTTTGATGAGCTTTTCTCCCAAATCACTTTTCTCATCCATAAACTGCCTTACTTTCTCCCCTTGTAATTATTCTACATTTTTGTACTTTGAACTACATTTACCATCTGCTAGCCCAATTACGCAAATGATCCAAATCCTCTGAATCTGGTTAAATTGTTCCACTGGATTTGCTCACTCTCCACTTCTAAAACCATCTCTGAACCTGGATGTGACACAGCAAGCCATAAATAGATGGGAGTGGGAAAGTGTGAGTGGGTCGGGGTGGTGGAGACATGTCCGAATGATGTCAGGGAGAGGATGAGAGGTGCAGGTTTGGTAAGGAGAGTGAATTCTGTATACATGTTCCCCCGGGAGCCAGGCGCTAATTGTATCAACCTCTGAATGTGCAGGTTCGGCACCTTTGATGTTTCATTATCTCATGTTACCAAAAAAAAAAAAAAAAAAATTTTTTTTTTCTACTTTCATGCTTCCTTAGAAGATTTTTGTGAGGGTTAATGAGATGGTTTTGATTAAGCACCTTGGAGAGCAACACTACATAGATAATTGACAACTGGATGGTGTTACATTTAGCTGTTCTGTAATAGAAGCTATACCTCTGCCAACCTCCTATCCTTTGATTTCTGCCTTCTCTGTGTAGGGTACTCTTTGTGTCCAGGCCCCTGTTTCATCTCTTTGGGTTCATGAACCATTCAGCCAAACAATATATTAAGCAGCTCCTGGGGAGACAATGAACATAGATACAGCCCATGCCCTCAGGAGACTTACAATTTGACGAAAGGCAGACCAGTAAAGTGGATGAAACACAGTGAAATGAAGCCTATAGGGAGAGAAATAGAAGAGTTTAAAAGAGGAGAGAAGAAGGTTACTAATTCAAATTGGAACTAGCCTGTCAGGGCATCTGATTCCAGAATAAGGAGTAGCTGAACAGAGTCTTAACCAGCAAGCAGGAATTGGCAGAGAGAGAGAGAGAGAGAGAGAGAGAGAGAGAGAGAGAGAGAGAGAGAGAGAGGCATTACCAGCTGAGCAAAAAGCACGTGCAAAGACCTGGAGAATGAGGGCCGAAAAAGTTCTGAGAGGTTTGAGGTCCCGTTGGTTCCTGGTGAGCAGAAGAAGTAAGACAGAGCAACAGTGAAAAACTGCAAAACACAGAGTAAAGGACACACACGTGAAGTTAGCATAATTTGTAATTTATGTGGATCACAATGAAACTAGAACATAAGAAGTAACAAACAGAATATTAACCAGTTTTAAGTGGAACTCTTCCTTCTGCCAACTGCTGCCGATAATTTCTGGGCTTCTGTAACATTGTTGTAGGAACTGAACAATTAAAAATAGACCAGGGCATCAAGCACTATCTCAGAGGAACTTCACAACTTTCCCCATTTTTTTAAACATTGTCCTCCATTTCTTTTTTGCTAATGTACTGAGGAAGAAAGTTACGAGGTGATTTTTTTAAAAGACAAGTTTGTAAACCTCAAAATTTGACACTGATTGTTAGTTCAAGAATGAAAGCAACTTTAAAGACTTTCAGAACTCTACAATATATGCAATAATGAACCCCAGATGCACAGAGAACCTGGCCGAGAAGCAGCCTTGCTGACCTCTGCCATGAGGACAGACTCAGCAATGCAAAGGCTTCATTCCTTCACCCATAAACATTCATCATGCCAGGTCTTGGGCGCAGTGCCTAGAGACAGAAAAGAGGATGAAGCCATCTCTGCCTTCCTTCAAGGTGATCATATTTTAGGGTGGGTGAGCCACAGAGTCCACACAATATTATAAATGCCATTACCTGGATGTTTATTGCATACAAGATCTAATTTAGTCTTCATTACAACCCTTTCGAGGGGGGATCTTTTGGCATACCAATGTAACAGATGATGAAACTGAGGTTCAGTTTGCACAACGTAAGCTACTATTCAAACTACATCCCCCTTCATGCCCCTCCATCCAAGCAGTAAAATGCAGAGCTATAATTCATGCTTAAATCAGTTTGAATTCAAAGCTTGGGACCTTAGCTCTTAAGAATTACACTGACTGTTAAGTCAATGAAATGACATAAATCTCACAAACCCTGGGGCTACATAGCACAGGACACCCAATCTCCCCTATCACTGTGGTCCAGGTAAGAAAGACAAGACACAGAGGAGTCAGGAGACTCACCTAAAGTCCAGAAGCAGGTGTGAGGTGTTCCGTGTTCTTGGTTTTCTCACACTCAGAGTGATTTCACTGTATTTCTGCCCTCATCACTCCTCAGCTCACATCAGAAGGACTGCGAAGTTTTCAGTCTATACTATGCCAGCTCTTTTAGTTAGAGGAAGCTGGTTTCTACCTCTCCGCATGGTATCATGGTAAAAGCAGCTAATTCTAGAGATAGTCAGTCTGGGTTCACATTCTAGCTTGGCCATCTCCTTCTGTTTGACCTTGGAGAAGTTATTAACCTCTCTGCGCTACGGCTTCCCCCTCCATGGAATGGGGCTCATTATAACTGCTATCAAATAGCGTTGCTGTGAGGGTTAAATGAGCTATTATGTTTAAGAGACTTGGATCAGTGCCTGGTGTATAGTAAACACTCAATAACTGTTAGCTATGTTTACGATTACTACACCTACCCCCAGTGCGTTCACACACTGGCAACTCTGGCCCTCTGGTAGCTCGCTGCAGCCCCCATGCCACCACCCCAGCCTTTGTAAGAAACACCCTCAGCCTAGATTTAATTCTTCACACCTTGACGTGCATCTCCTTATTATCTGGCATACATTTCCTCAATGTACGAATGGGGACACACTCAATGACTAAGTAATAACCGTGTTATAACAAAAGACGACAGAGGCTAAAGAGCCCTTTCACAGGTCTCTAAGCCCTTTCCTTTTCTTTTTGTTTTTAATACCAGGGGTCACCTTGTAACATTCTCAATAATTTACTTAATTAAGAAATGTGTAGTTTATCTCTGCTCTCTGCTCTCACTGACTGAATGTAAGCTCCATGATGGTAGTGATCCATATGTATTTTGGTATACCCCAAGCAGTTAGAATTGTTCATTTAAATGTTGGTCGTAACAAGTATCCTGCTCCCCATGGGAAGCTATAAAGAAGGGAAAAAATAACAAAGGCATGACCTAGCTCAGTGGGCATGTTGCAAGTGCTCAATGCACCCTTGCTGACTAGTGAAGTGTCAGACATGCCACATACCATCAGGGTGACCTTGGGAGAGTCATTCCCACCTCAGTAAACTTCAACTCTCTTACCTGTAAAATGATGATAATGGAACTTTTCCAAACTGAAGTGTGATTTGGAAATATCATTGTTGCTTTTATGTACGGAAGTGACAGGGACTCCATCAATAGTCACCCATTTATTCATTATTGGTCATTCATCTAGCCAGTACCTGCACTGGGCAAATGGAAATAAGAGGCACAGCCACTGTCCTCAAGGAGGTTACTGGTGGGGGAGTGAGAGAAGAGGATTTGGGGGAGGAGTGGGGGTGGTTTCCAGCCAGTCAAAACAAATTTGGAATCTAGGAATGAATGTTAGAGAGGGAGGAAAGGATGCACTTGGCAGGGCTGAGAAGCTATTCAACACATCAGGCAGCTTGTATCTGTTAATACTCAACCACTCTTGTCACTGAGCATTATAATTCCCATGGCACCAATGAGGAAACTGAGGCTCAGAGAAAACAAATTACCCAAGGTCACTCAGCTTTATGTGAGAGAAGCCACATGTGAATTAGGCTTGTGGGACTGGAATCACATCAGATACAATCATTAAGCAAAACAGTCCCAGAAGTTTTATTTCCCTTAATGAGCTCTTAGCGTGTGATCGGAAACCTCAGGGCCTGTGCTCCTGCCCTTGGTGCTTCTTCCCAGAGATGCCCACAAGGATAAAGACTGAACCCCAAACTTACAGGTCTGCCCCCATTTGCAGGCTAGCCACCAAGCAGGACTGGCATTACTAATTAGCTGGCGAGTCCCCAAAGGAATTCTTTCTTCTTTTTTTCAGTAGTCAGTGGTTTTAGTCACAGATCCTTTCAGCAATTATCCAGAGCTCTTTGTAGGAAAGTCATTTGCATCTCTAAGAGACTCATTTGCATCCAGTCTGACCACCGGGGCTATGCTTCCCTTCTGTCAGGTAGCCAGCCATAATATGAAATGTGACCAGGAGCATCCCTGAGTCTCTTCCTCTGGGTGCAACAGGCAGAAGCACACAGTCCTCGCATCTCTGCTCCCAGCCGGTCTAAGAGAGAAGGACCCTGGGAAGTGCTCTCCCAGCCTGGAAATACGGATCCCATGCTCCAAGAGCACCAGTGCAGGCCTACCTCCTACGTGTCCCAGAACACACTGGACTTGAGCATCGTGCCACTGTCCAGGCAGTAAGTATTTCACGAGCTCCACATGTGTGCCAGGCCTGTGCCAGGTGTTGTGAGGCCTTCGTTTCCCTGAAGGAGCTCAGGGACTAGAAATGTCTCTCACTGGCCCCCATCCCTTAAGAGCAGTGTGACCTGGGCAAATTAGCAAACCCCTTGAAGCCTATCTTTCATAAACAGAAGAAACCACTTGTGTCACTGAGTTGGTGCGAAGATTACATGAGGTGAAGGGAGGAAGAAGTACAAATCAGTAGTTACAAAATAGTCATGGGATGTAGAGTACAGCATAGGGGTAGAGTGCATATTATTGTAATGGCTATGTGTAGTGTCAGGGGGGTGCTAGAGTAACTGGGGGGATCACTTCGTAATTATAGAAATGTCTAGCCACTGTACTGTATACCTAAAACTAATATAAAATAATAATAAAATAAAATAAATGTGGTTCCAAAAGAAAATAAAGATTAAATATATAAAATGCTTTGGGGAAAACCTGTACTAGTGAGTATGCATTGATGGTAGCTGGTCAGAGCAGCGATGACAGGTAGTAATGGCAACAGAGGTGATAATACTGGTAAAAGTAGTAACTGAGTAAAAGCAGAGGTGTAGAGCGATGGTGGCAGCGGTGACGGTGGTGGTAGTGGTGGCAGGATTGGCAGTGATGATCGTGGTAGCAGGAGAAGCAGTAGCAGTAAGAGGCTAGATCTCTTGAGTGCTATGAGAGACTAAGAGAAAAATTATATCTCAAAGGCAAAGCACCTGTAAAAGCTGCCATTTCTTTCAGGGTTGGAGAGAAAAGCCAAGGAATGGTGGTATACTGAGTGCCGTTCACTGAGAGCCAGCTTTTGTACGACTGTTTTCATTGTATTTGTCATTGCATTAAATGGTGACTCAAGATCACAACTGTTTGATAACAGAGCCTGGATTTAAGTTTAGGTGTGCCTCACTCCAATCTCGTACACTTTGCTCTACACCACAAGGGCCAAATTGTAAATATCAGGAACATCGGCCCCCTGAGAGCTCCTTAACCCTCCTGAGTCTGGCCCGGGGGAGTACAGCTATATAATCTTCTGTATATATCATGTTGCTCTATAGCATTTTGCTGTAGGTCCATCTGTGTATATATCTCTACTCTAGCCTCACAACCAAACCATGAACTCTTTGTAGGACAAAGTCTCTCTTCTTCTTTCCTGTACTCCAGTACCTGCTCTCATTATGATGCCTAAAATATAATAGACTTAACTCACCAAGCATCTATTGCTGACCTACTAGATGCTGGGAATTCTTCTAGGCACCTGGGATACGTTCATGGATGAAACATAAAAAACATCCTGCCTCTGTGGAACCTCATTCTGTCAATGAAAGACAAATAATGAAGGGGAATATAAAAATGTAAGTAACTTAAACATATGATTATTGAATGAGATCAGTGAATGAATGAATGAATGACAGGCTGGAGGATGGGTACCTGACTTGCCTCTGACCCCTTTCTGATCATGATCGTATTTTCAATCAAAACCTTCATGCTGGCATTACAATTTTCAATGCACATCTGGGATTTTCTCTGATTTCACATCAGTCTTGCGGAGAAGGTAATTATAGAATCAAGTGCCCTATTTTCTGGAAGGGAGACTGAGGGTCCAAGGTGTCATGGGCCTTGTATAAGATCGAACCTCTAGAGAGTGAGAACCCCTGAGCACGGAGCCTAGATGCTGTTCTCTGGATTCCATCTCCCTACCGCCCAGGCTCTCACTCACTAACGTGGCTTAATTTCCTGCCGTCAAAGGTGAGGACAAGTTCAGTTTTACTCCTTGGCACTTCTCTTTGATTCTCTGATGTCTTGGTCTTAACGTGCTTTCTGATAACCTATCCTATCCCTTCCTGGTGTAAATATAAATACCTCAACTGTCAATATCGGCAACAATAGTAATCTTAGTAAAAACAAATCAACGACTTACATATTTATGGTCTTATTTAGTTTCCAAGGAGTTTTACTCTAGCCTCATTTGATCCTCCTGGCAACCCTTAGAAGTGGAAATAGCTGAAACTGCTGTTAGTGATTTCATTTTACAGATGGGGAAACAGATCCACACCTAGGGAGATGAGGAGGCTGGCCAGAGTCCATGTGGGTGCTGTGTGGCGAGCCAGGATGGGATGCCATGCCCCTCTCCTCTATCAATGGGTTCCCCTCCACCCATGAGCCTCACACCCAACCCCCAGGTACACTGAATTTGCTCTGAATGTCTCATTCACCACCTCCCAATCCCTACTCCTTTCCCATGAGTCAGCGGCTGCCATCTGAGCTCCTCATCTTTATGCGGCTGAGACGTGCAGGATGTGCGTTCTTGTGTGGAAGCCTGTAAAATCTATTTATGGACCTAATTGTCAGTTTTCATGAGTGACAGACATACAGTGCTTTGACTACCCGGCCTAATGTGTCTGTATCTGACATTTTAAATAGAACTCTCTCTCTCACCCTCCCTGCTCTTTTAGGAAGTAATTTGAGATAGCAGGTATTTTTAAATTCATATATCTTTAATTATATCTACACAATTGTCAGAGATTAATGATTTCCTCAAACTGGCTCTTCTTAAAGGAGAATTTGGAACATAAGAAAGACTGAAAAGAGGTCTAACAGATATGGGGACAGTAACAAAGACATTTACAAGCAGGGCTCTGGCTTTAGTCAAGTTCGAGTTCTCGTTGTAGATTAATTTTGTGCGACATTTCTATGAATTATTGAAAAAGCAGCACTCATGTGGACGGCAAAAGTAAATAGATCTATACATGTAAACCAAATAAAAACAGCATGTGACAGACGGAGAACGGGTTCTGTGTGGAAATACTCTCCTGCCCCCGGAGAAATAAGTAACACTAGGTCCCAGGTGGTATCTGTGGATTTTGACCCCAAAAGAAAATCTCACCTTCTCATGTAAGCAAACTCAATATAGAAGCTTGAGGTTAGAGAGGACTTCACAAAGAATCTCATCCAGCTCTCCCACTTGATGCCAGAATTTCTGCTGTGATAAAACTCAAAGATTTGCTCAATGCCTGTTGGGTATCAGACACAAGGCCAGCCAGGGGCACTTGCTAGCCACAAGGCATGGCCCTTAGAATAAAAGGGCTCCCAATATAGAGGAAATAGAAAACAAGTAAAGAACCAGCAGCAGACAATGAAGAAGGGCACTGAGGGATACTGGTCTCCTGCTATCAGAAAGCGGGGGAGGCAGAAGACTGGGCACAAGTCTTCCTGCTAACCGGGAATGTGATGCTGAGAAAGTTCATTTTTCTTTCTTCCCTAGTAAAACAGGATTAATAATATTTTACCTTTGAGAGCAGCAGATAAAATCTGGCTTTTGTTTCCTATGGCTCTCTCATTTCTGTCGCTCCTCTCCATGGACCCAGTGTTCCGGCATCCTGAATCTCTCACCATCCCTCCAAAACACTGTGCTTTCATAGGCCTCAGTACCTGGAGCATCTCAGGTGGCACATGTATGTCTTTCATTTGTTTAATAAACTTCTAACCACCTTTCATGCTCTAGCTTGAATGCCACCTCTTCTGTAAGGCTTTCTCCAATCTCTCTGGTACATTTATCATTCCTCTAATCCCTGGTAAATACCTTCATTAAGGTACTTATCACTTATACAATTGTTTCATTGTCTATCCTCACAATCAGCTTGTGTCTCAGGAAAGAAACTCTGTTTTATATTGTATATCCTCAGGGCTTGGCTAGTGACTGGGGACATAGCAGACAGGTACTCGATAAACTGTTATTTAAGTGAATAGTGAATTAATGAATACATGATAAGCAGTATGTATAATCACCTTGTAGTAAAAGAAGCTATTTAATGGGTTACTCTGTCCCAGACACATGGTACATGCATATAATTTTTGTCATCCACAACAAGTCCACAAAGCAGACTTGTTTTAAGTAAACTTATGGCATGGGTACCAACCAATCAGAACTGTTGTCAGTGACAGACAGCAACAGCCCTTTAGATACTGTAATGGACTAAATGGCAGCCCCCAAAATACACGGTTATGTCTTAATCCGTGTAGTCTGTGAAAGTGACCTTACCTGGAAAAAATGTAATTAAGGCTCTTGAGATGAGATGATGCTGGCTTATCTGGGTGGGTACTAAATCGAACGGCAAGAGTCCTTGTAAGAGACGCACAGAAGAGAAGGTTATGTGAACACAACACAAAGAGATGTGGCCATAAGCCGAGGAATGCCAGCAGCCACCAGAAGCTGGAAGCGGCAGGAAACAGCTTCTCCTCTAGAGATTACTTATGCGTTGATACATGAAGGATCTCAGGCAGCACACACACACCTACCTTCTGTTTAATAAGCTTCTAACCACCTTTCATGATCTAGCCTGGTTGCCACAGCGGGCTCAACCCTGCTGACACCCTGATTTTGGACTCTGGCCTCCAGAACTGTAAGAGAGAAAATTTATGTACTTTTTTTTAGCTACCATATTTATAATTTGTTACAGCAGCCTCGGGAAACTAATACAGAAAGGTACTTTTATCTCTGTTATAAAGATGAGGAAATTGAAATTGAGAGAGGAAGTGTTTTCTCCAAGGTATGCAGCTATTCATCAGCAGAAGTGAGATTCAGATCTGGACCAAAGCCTCTTATTCCAAAGCCTTTGTGCTCTCTGCGATGTCACGACTGTCCCTCTGGCAGCCTCCTTAGACACGCACCTCCCACATTCTCAGTTCAAGCTCTTGATTACATAGAGATGACCAGGAACTGTCTATGAAGATGCCCACCCATTGAGTCTGGGGGAGGACCATGTGTTTTTTGACAAATACTCCAGGTGGTTGTGCTACACAGTACAATGGAGAACTACAGCACTGAAGGGTGGGGATTGGACTCTCATATGCCCACTCCAAAACATATCAGGGAACACAGAGGGGAAATTAGAAGAATGAACCAAATCCCAGCTTAAAAGCAGAGCTCTATCTTTCTCATGGGCACCGCATGATCTCTCATGTTGCTGGTCTTAAAAGAGTAGATTGAAGTTGGAGAAACAAATATATGAGTTCATTCTTAAACAAAGCCATTTCAATTTCTCAGAGGGTTTATTAAGTCATTTATAATTCTAAGAAGTCGAGGTAAATATTTAATATTTGATTCATAATCCATAAATATTTACATGTGGGGATTTTCCCATGTTCAACGAGCCCATCGGAGATTTTACACTTTCAGCAAGTGTGACTAATAAAACCTTACAATTCCCCACCCCGAAGCAAGGAACATCTGGCCACTCCTCCAAGAGTTCTGATGCAGGGAACAGCCTGTGTGTGCTTGGGCGCAGCCGTGATCGCTGAGAACTGTGAGAGCATTCAGCACTGAACAACTAGTCTGCAGAAGGAGAAGAAGCAGTGAACCATCACCAAAAAAACTGATGATGGTACTATATGTAATAACTGCCTTCCAAAGGTTCCTGGGGTATTTTCTATTTAACTTTATGGCAAATTAACATTTAAAATGGACTTCTAATGTGAAAACATTGACAGACTTGCACTAGAAAATCCAGGAAGCTCTCTTGGAATCCCCCTTTGGAAACCTTGGAATGCCTGGAATGATGCTGGCACTTTCTCAATAACTTAAATTATTAAGCTTATTAAGTGTCTGACATTCTGGTAGGAGTTGAAAAATAAAAAGACCAGGTTTCTTCCTTGAGACGTCTTTACTTTCTTCCTATATAACTTGTAATATAAACATGAGAGCTGCCACTCATTCAATACCTGCTGTGTGCAAAGCCCTCAGTTAGGTTCTATACATACATAATCTCTAATTCTAAAATCCCAATTCTGGGTGAATAAGGAGGCTCTGCAGATTAAGTATCTCCTCCAAAGTTATATTTCTCATGTACTGTGGAGCCAGATTTCAAACACAAAGGATCAGTCAAGAGCCAATCAGACAAACTGAGTGCTTGCCAGATATTCAATGAGGGGACTGAATGCGGGGAACCCTTACAATGGTGTTAAAAAAGCTGAAAAGCCAGGGGAAAAGGAAGTGATCTAAGGATTAGTCAGAGCAGGAAGCTGCTACCAGCCCTGAGATTAGATCAAGGAAAGGAGAAGGCACTGTGACCAGAACGCAGGAGATGGGGCCGTCCACTGAGAGGTGGCTAGAACTGTGGCAGGGAAGAATGCAGCCATGAAAGAGGAGCCTTCTGACAGGGCCTGGATCCACCAACGAAAGAGCCACAACCAGAACCAGAGTGATGGGGAGAAGTGCCCTGACTTCTCCTTTCTCCCATCTTCCATTTCCCCACCAGTGCCTCCCACTGGCTGAAGCCAGGGAGAAGCCCCTAGTCTGGAAAGCTCAGGGAAGTGGAAACGGCAAACATCTGCTCAATAAGATACCCAGAATGCCCTGCTGCGCTTAGTGGAGAATGAATCTGAGCACAAACAGGCAAGTGATCACCACACCAGGCCTGTCTTACTTCTTAGCCCTTGCTCCTTCCTGCTGATGGAACGCTATGCCATCAGAAGAAACTGGGATCCAGTCTCAAACAAACCATTACTCACCTTGTGACTTCAAGCAAGCCACACATACCCTGTGCCTGTTTTGCAAAAGCATCCTGGAGTTGTTATATCCGGTCCCTCCCACTCCGAGCTGACTCAAGAGCTGTGTAGAATGGCATCCGTGGTTGTGCTTTGTGGACTAGGAGACCAGGTGTTCTTGCCTGGTCTTAACCACACAGATTTTCCTTCACTTAACAATATAGTATATCCAGACTCAACCCTCTCTTCCCTTCCTTTCAGAATATCCCTTTCAACATCTTACCTGAGGTGTTCCTTGCCTCCACCCCAGCGACCTTGCTTAGCTCTTTTCTTTCAAGGATATTTTCCAAAGACTGGGAGACTAGAATTTCATACCAGAAACTGACTGACTGGTGGGGAAGAGGAAGGTAAGAGATAGAATGAGGGTACTGCCCAGTAATCCTCTTTAAATCATATATGGCAAGAGGTAGCAGACAATCATTTCTTGTGACTGAGACAAGATGAAAGGATTAAGGGCTTTTCGGTAAAGGAGAGTTGGCATTTGGTCATGAGAATTATAAAAGTCAGTCTTCTGAAAAGAATAGCTTGCTGGGTAAAAGTCTAATAATACGGCCTAGGATCCCTTTGAAAAGCCTGAGTTCTTTCAGGGTAAAAAGCAAAGGAAAGGCCAGAGCACTGTGTGTCTGCCAATGAAAGTGCCATCACATTCCAGAGATACAGACAAGCCCCTCCTCCAAAACTGCCCACTTCCTCCTGCCCACTGCCCGGGAGATGCTGGCCACAGTCTGAATCCCTGTGGTCTCCTACTACTGGTGATGGCACCATCTACCAGCCACTGAGCACTAAGCCCAGCCCTGGCACATCACTCTGAGCACCATGTCACATTATTCCTCATAAGAACCCTGCACAGCAGGCAGAGAATTTTTGTTTTATAAATGAAGAGATTGAGACATGTGTATCAAAAAATTTATTTAAAGTTACCCCATTAATAATGAAAGTTACTAAGAACTTTCTATTTCTAAAGCTACTATTTCCAAGTACTTACTATCTGCCAGCCACTGTGCTAAGTAAGTGCTGTAAAGTTAAGTCCTAAACCACAGAAGCCTTCTTCGCAATCAAGGATGAAGGGCCAGAGTCTGAGAGAGAAGTAAACTGCCCGAGTTCACTGAGTTTAGAAGTGGCAGACGCAAGATTCAAATCCAGGTCTCTCTCCTGCTAGAGCTCTTAATTACTATTCATCATTTGCTCATTCATTCATTCAACACATATTTACTGGGAACCTACTATGTGCCAGGTACTGGCAGAGGTACCAGTCATACCGCACTGGTCACCACAGCATCCTCATGGAACAGACACTCACACTGGTGACACTGCAGTGTGCTGGGTGACAGTTTCTCCACCAATGTTCATTGAGCACCTAAGTGTCAAGTACTACACTTGGCCCTATCACATTACTTTAAGTCGAAAGACAGGTTGGAACTCACACCTGTGCTGTCTCCAGGACTAACACATTACCTTAGTCTCAGACCATCAGCTCTAACAGGTAGGGTCAGGGGTGGGTGGAAGTGGAGGTGTAGGTATGGTGCAGACCTGGGCTCTGAAGATTTTCACTTCAAAATCTTTAAGCCAGTGACCCAATCTAAACTGGGAAAAGCTAAAGCAAAAACGCCTTTGTAAGCCTTTCCCTAAAAAAGGTTAAATCTGACACCATTCAGTTAGTTTAAGCAGCTCAAGAGATGCAGACTGAAGTGCTGAGTGAACAGGTGCCAACTCAGCTCATTAAGTCCCCAAAGTTTTCATCATTCCCAGGCTAATTGGCGTTAATGCATGGGGCGCCAAATGGCTATTATGTGGTAGCTGCAGCAGGCTCTTTAAGATTCAAAACCTAAAGGGGTTTGGGATCAAAAACACAGACAATGACTGTACATGAAAAGCAGACATCCAGCTCTGCTTCTGTCCTCACTGATGTTTACTGCACCTTGGTGGGGGACGGGGTATGTGCAACAACTGTTTTTTGTCAAACAAACTGTTTTGGGAGTACTTCTCACTCTGTAGTGCGATTATTCGTCTGTTTCCTTAATAATACTCAATTTGTAAACATTTAACTAAGTACCTACTATGTGGTAGGCACTGGCCTATAGATGGGAGTTGCAAAGAGAAACCAAGTCTAGTCTCTGCCCTCAGGAGACAGGACCTGGTGAGAAGATGGATGTGGAGCTGAGGAAAATCTAACACATTGTAAGAACTACTGTAATAGAAGCCAGTGCCCAGAATCCAAGTAGCCCAGGGGAGGGCCTAACTATCTTTGTCTGGTTCGGTCCAGGAGGGCTTCCTGGAAGAAGTGACATCTAAGCTTAATCTTTTTTGGCAGCTGCATGTTTAGTCTGTGCTTCACTACTTTGCATATTGATTCCTTCCCTTCACTCACAGAGTTGGCTGTAACACCTACTTTCACATTATATGTCCCTAATTCTTGAACAAACCAAAGGTGATCTCTGTCAGAGCTGGACTGAGCTTTTCAGATTTTCTCTGCCCAGAATCTGAGATTAGGACTGTGATGACTCAGCCTTAGTTGGGCTCTTAAATGGAGAAGCCAGTAAAGTTGGCTGTGAATGCAGTGACCAAGGCAATCCCAGCTGCAGAGGAAGAAGTGAGAAGCAGGTCTGGAAAGAACAAAGGAAGACAGCCCTGGAGAGACGAGAGGGGACATGCCAGTGTCTGGCTTTCCAGTGCTGGGCTTGCGGCCCTTAAGATGCCCAGCCTTGCAGATTGCTTCTTTTATGAGTGGGCTCTGTTCTATGCTCTGGAGGACGGCCAACGTGAAGGTTGAGCAGGGTGCCGTGAAGTAGCATGTAGTGCTTGAGTACCAACAAGCAGCATTGGACTGTTAAGTTGTAGCCTCCAAGATGGCAGGAAAGGTGCAGAATGTCTTTCCACCACCACTACCACCACCCCAGTAGGGAGCCAGGCCATAATGGGTGCATGCACACAGGTTTGCACAGTCCACCTCTCACAAAATTTAGGGTCCCAGGAATCAACCATGATACATGGGCTTTGTTTTTTTTTCATAGTAACAGGAACAGCATGGTCAAACACCATGCTAGCTCGCTTACACATATGAATTAGCTCCCTAAGAGAGGGATCCCATCACTCCTGTTTTACAAGGACAAGGACGGAAATGGAGGTTTAGAGGATTTAGAAGTTGCCCAAGGTCATGTGGATTAATTACTAACTGGCAGACCCGTGACTGATCAATTTGTAATTCTGAAGACAGTAACACAATCACTAGGCTACACTCTGAAGAACACTTGCTTCACTGGGATTGTTGTGAGGATTCACAGAGCTAACTTAAATAAGGCCCTATGTATGTTGTCCGTCAGAAGGATGTTTAAGAAATGAGTCTCCCCCGCCTTCCTGGCATTGGTGGGGGTCAGGGTTGATGGAATGAGCATTTTCTTTTTGTTTGGGTGGGCAGAATGTTAGGTACTAAGAGGGCTTCCTTCTTGGGCTGTCAATCCAATAGTTGCATTTGCTCCCCTTTTATCAGAGCTTACAGGATGTGAAAAGGCAAAATGTCCTGGGAATTGCTGGACTAACTGGCCAGAGAATCTGGGGCCCTGACTTCAATTAGCACCACCTTTAACCTCATCTGCCTCCCTGAGGGAGTTAGGGTGGCATGGAAAGAGGAATCTGAATTGCTAGTTTGCACCAAATGGTAGCAAGCTGAAGAAGTTAGAGAGGACATCTCATAGCAACTCATAACTTTTAGATATATCTTGGGTATCAGTTTAGTGCAATGTGGAGGCCATAAGAACGCATCTTGTAGACTTCCGATTGCAGGGGAGTAAACTAACCAAGTGCCCAAAATGTTGCACTGAAAAACCCATCTCCACATCTGCGCCAGGACCACTCTTCTCACTGGCTGCTCCCAGCCAGTGATAAAGCAGGGCAGGGATACTCAGGTAGGTCCATTCTCAGGGGACATGGGGCTATTCTGGTGACCAACTTTGGCTCAAGGACTCTGCAATGCTTTTGTCTAAGATGCTTCCACCACCCTTCCTTCCTTCCCTCTCCCTTTCACTCTGGGTCACACCTGTATTGTTATCTGATGGCTTCCCTGGCTTCCTCTCTCTCTCTCCATTTTTGCTGCCAGGCAGGAATAAGTCTTTTCATCTATTCATGCCTTCACCTCCCCTGTGTGGTTGGACTCCCACCAGCCCTTAACTCCTCCAGTTGCTGTTGACTTTAAAGCCTGATGAGCAGAGGTTGAAGGAAAGACCTTCAGCCTCCTGCCAAAAATGAAAAAGTCTGACAAGATGGATGCAGTGGGACCACTGTCTATGTGAGGACAAATTGCCTAACTTCTCTGAGCCTCAGTCTTCTTATCAATAAAAATGCTTTTTATAAGTTGGTGCCATGAGGAAATATTAAATGAGTCATAGATGAGAGTTCATAAGCACTCAATAAATATCTGCTCAATTTTTTTACTGAAAAAAAAAGTGGGCCCTCCAGATGCAAATTTTCCTATATTAATTTTTATCATTGAAGTTATTGGGTATGCCAGGCATTTTTTAAAATGTACCAACCTCTGCAGCTGGCTTCAGAAGGATTTGAGAGATGATTTTACTCATCGAGATAGATAATCCTTTAGCTTTGAACTGGAAGATCATAATGCTTTGCCAATCTACTCTGATCCCAGAGAAAATGGACTGATTAAAGAGGGTGATTTCAAGGTTTAAAGCCACCCTATCTAACCCAATCTGCTAAAAATTGAAATTGAGCAAGGCATAGTGAGATGATTTTTCAGCCTCACAGTCTTATAAAATAGAGATACTCAAGATTTCTTACGGAAAACAGAAGCTAGTGTGGGGAACAGAGTTCTAAGTCAGAGCTGAAGCTCCATCAGTAACTCAGGTTTGGGTCTCAAGCAAGTCGCCTTTCACGAATTTCAGTTTCATCCTTTAGAAATTAATATATTATCTTAAATGTGTTATGACAAATAAAACACATAGAACAGTGCCTGATACATAGTATGTTCTCAATAAATATTAGCTATCATAATATTACTAATAAAAGCATCATTATCATTGGTTTATCACACAGACTAACTGAAATAACAGTATCTAGGATATTTTCAAGCCCTCAGTGAATGTTGACTTTATCTGAATCTAAACTACGGGCTTCAACACTTAAGTGACTAACACAAGTTTCTTTTTTTTTAAGAGGCACGGGAAGGGGAGCAGGAGGAAGATAACTAATATTTAAGTAAGGTCTGGGATTGGGTGTTTGTCTTCATTTTCTTTCAAGATATTTATTGTATTTTTTTGTTTGATTGCAAGCAGTTCTATCTTTCTGATGGATATGGGTGCTGTGCTCTCAAGAAGATAAAAAGAGAAAGAGAGCATAAAACTATACACACACAAGCAGTGATGGATGCCAAGAACAGAAAATTTCCAGTAGACCTGGTCTATAAATTGTCATTTAAATTTGCAATTTAAAAACACTGCCTGACTTTTTGATTTAACTGACTGTATATGAGTGACAAATAATGGAATCCTAATAAGCAATGTTTAAATGACATCTCCAGTCTCCCAGACAGAGAGGGCAGCAGTAGAATTCTAAGAAGAGAAAATAAATCTACCAAGAATAGGAAGGACGACCAGAACTAAATAGTTGCACTAATCACTTGATGACAGATACCAAGAAAATGTATTTGGGCTGTTTAAAATTCGAAACCTTAACAGACGAAAGATAGGTTATCAGCTGAAAACCCCTAAAGTCATTGTGAGGGGACAAAACTGAGCTCCATTTTTACATTTCATCACATTAAAACAGATGAACCAAAAAATCAAGGCACCAGGACAACATATTAAAGTTGATAAGCTGAGGTTAAAAGGTTTGAACTGCAAAAATCACTCAAGCTCAGAGGCACCCACTGGCAAATCTTAATTCCAAGGCTTTACTAGAGTGGTGTCTCCATTGGTGACACCCACAAAGGGGAGCCCACCTCAAAGTCTCAGTTTCTCCTCAGTGCAAGATTTTGCCCTGGCCACAAAACACAGAAGATTAACAATATATCAGTTCAAGGATGAAAAAAGAATGAATCACTGACTACTGAAAGCAGTTTTGTATGCCACAGCTTAAGCGAGATTTGCCAAATTTGGAAATGGACCACTGAAACACAGCAACAATGACAGAAGGGCTAGGAGAGAGGTTTTTTTGAGTAAAAGCTAAGGAAAATGAGATCACTTAGCATTTTTAAAATGATAATTGCAAAAATTTATAATGACATAGGAATGGCTTAAATTGTAAGGTTTAGTAAAAAAGTAATGCAGAATTAAATACGGAGCATGATCAGATTAGAATGTATGTGTTTGCACACTTGTGCGTACACACTCATGTGCAGAAAAAAACAAAAAGATTGAAAGAAAATATACCTGAGTGTTAACTGTTCTCACTCAAAGCTAGGCTATGACTTTAGAATCTGCTACAAAGTACTCAAAGCAGCCATTAAAATCGACCAGCATTAGCAAATTACACAAAATCTATTTGCAATCTATAAATCTGAGAGCAGGAGGAGAAGCCACAGTGATCATTATTTTAAAACATTAAAGGAAAACTAATGGAATATAAATTACTGATTCTAGGAAAATGTAGGCCAAAGGCCAAAGAATTACTTATCTAATATAGGCTATTCTATTGTTCAACAAATGCTTAATGAGCACATACTATGTGCCTGGCTCTATGCATAATAGGAACCGAATAAAATATGTGTATAACTTGAAGGAGCTTTCACTCTAGAAGAGGGGGGTGCAAGTTGCTGCTGAGTAAGATTTCTGATCTGCTGATCTTCCTTTCACTGGAGGACAGGGTAGAATTTATTTTTCACAACTAAAGATTTAAATCTAATAGGCAGACAAAAGTGTATAATAATAGAAGATATTTCACAAAGCATCCATCGAACTGAGAAAAAAAAATCTTAACTCCAAAAACCTCTGTTTAGATCTCACAGCCTCTAGGAAGCTCTTGGACATTTAATTATCTCTATTCTAGAATTTCAACTTACTGAAACAAAATATAATTGCTTCTTAACTGTCTTTCATATTAGATCTCAAATTCCTTAAGCCCAGGACATACTTAGGATCTGTGGCCAGCACTCTGCCTTCTTTTAGAAAGTGCTCAAAAATGGAGTGAAGGAAAGAAGAAAAGAGGGAAGGAGGGAAGAAAGGAAGAAACTCAAAGAATTCTATGATCATTACACAGCCCCTAAATAAATTAATTTGTATTGACAATTCTTGATTTGACTAGAATTTCTTGAACATCTGCTACATGCTCAAGGCTGCAATGGGCACATTCACATATGCACTCGGTTGTTTCTATTTCTACTATTTTGAACTCCAATCAGGAGGTTATTTATTAAAGCTACTATGGACGACAAAGCATGGAGACTCTGAAATGAGACCGTTCAGGTTCAAATCCTCACTCTGCTAGTTTCTCGCCCCAGGCAAGCCACTGAATCTCTTCACTCTTAAGTCTGCACGTGAAATGTGAAAATAAAATGAGATTAAACATTTAAAATGCCTGGCACACTAGCCTTCTTCTCTCTATAGAAATGGTTTTATTTCCTACAAACTTACATCACATTCCTTCCTCTATTTAATCACACCTTCAGCCTGACCAAAAGCCACTGGGTACGTAGTTAAGATAGCAGGTATGTCTTGCAAAGCCTTGTGAAGCCAGGGCTAAAATCGACCTTAGCTTCATTGCACACTTCCCACCTGCTATCAAGCATCAAGTTACCATGCATAAGTCCAACCTGATTCCAGCACTCATGGCTATCCATCACAGCTTCAGTAAGACGTCCAGTGTCTTTAGCACTTACTTCCATATCGCTGTTAATAAGGGATATGGGGATGATCATTTTCCCAATGATAGGGGTCCTGATCCTTTTTAGGATCACATAATAAGAACATTTTTCATAGTTGGAGATAATTCCCTTTCCCGTGCACATTTGTCAAAGGCAGTTTCCCACAGTCCCGTATATCATCCTGAAATACATGATAAGATTCAGGTCTGCTATTCATCATCTGCTGGGCTTCTTCCAATGCGAGGTCCTATGTGGCTTTTCTTGCCTCTGGTTTAACAATCAGATTGCAAGTTCTCCCTATAGCTATAGTGCCAGCCAGGGGAGGCTAAAAGAGTAAAGTGATGACAGTTCCCAATCTGAGGGAAGTGAATCTACAGTGATGATATAGAATTTGTTTTTAAAAAGTAACTTACACATATTGCTACTACTTTACAACAGAAACCAGACCCCTAGGAATTGAGCTTTCATTGAGGTGTGCTTCGATAACCACTGCAGGACAACAGCATGATATAACAGAAAGATCCCATGCTTTGGATCATTTAGACCCAAGTTTAAAATTTTCGTTCTTCCATTTACTTGATGGGTGATCCTGAACTTATTTTGAACTTCTCTGAGTATGTTTCTTCATCTGAAAAATGGCAGTATTACCAACCTCAAAAACCTCTTGTATTCTCTGGCTGCATTTAGTAGTCACATAACTAATGTCATTTTCCCTTTTTCCCACTGGGAACTCTTTACCTCCTCCCAACTTTGAGAAAATATAATAATGTACAAGCCACAGTCCTTCACATCAAGTCTCACTTAAGACTCAATCTAGCAAGGAAGAAAGCTTTATAACTACAATTCTAATTGACGGAAGAAAAAATAAAAGCTTCATCCGAATTTTAAAAGTTTTTAAAAACCAGTATGTTGACAATCATGGGGAAAGGAAGGCTTAATCACACTGGAGGAGGGGAGTGCTTTAGAAGAGCTTTGTGGAAGTAGCATCTGAGCTGGATTTCCAGAAGATCCCGTGGGCCTTGACAAGCAGATAAGAGATAGGGTTTGTTGTTGTTGTTGTTTGTTTTTTTGTTTTCAGGTTGAGAGGGGAGCTGAAGTAAACTTAAGAATGCTCAGGTAGGGCCAAGTAGGTCAATGTATTCTGAATTACAGTGCCAGGTACATCTGGCATGTGTGCCATCTGCTGAATGGATGAGTGAGACGGAACGGCAGTGCCATTCAGAGCATAGGTTCTGGCGTTAGAGCACTGACTTTGTCTCACCTCTCCAATACCCATTTCTTCATCTGTGAACTGGAGCTGTTTGAAAAAGGGTCTACTTCAAAGGGTTATTCTGCTTGAGAAAATACATATAAACATTTGAATACATTGCCTGATGTAGAAAGTAGAAATAGAAATAGAAAGTAGCTACCTTATTGCCAGCATCTTTATTATTATTTCTGATGTGGGGATGCCCACTGGAAGGTGAACTGGACTGATGATAATATTCAGAGTGAGCATTTGCAAAATTGGAGTGCTTATTCCAAACAGATCTAGAAATTCATTTCAATTCATGTACAGTCAAAATCCTTCAAGTTCACCTGGTCTTTACCTTTGTATATCTGAAAAATAGAATAAATAACTGGCATCCTTAGAAAGGTAAACATTTCCTTCTCAATCAAGTGGTGCCCTTGTGTATGACAATCTCCCACATGCCACAGGCAAGGGAGGTGAAAAGTTAAGGCTTCCTGTGCTTTTCTAACTCCCTCTCTAACTCCACCATATTCTGTCATCATTCCTTTCTCTTGCTAAGGTTATCTCAACCTAATGGTGCTACCAGTGGGATCTGTAGGAAGATGTCTTTCACTGTACAAATTACTTGGTGTTTGGAAAGAGGCCCGCCATTCAGTAGGGAGTTTAGTGTAGTATTAAGCATGTGGCCAAGCTCTGGAGTCAAAAAGATCTAGATGCAAATGAGTCTCCTTACTTAACAAGCTGTGTGGCCTCAGGCAAGCTATTCACCTGTCTGAGCCTCAGCTGCCTCCCAAGTAAAATGGGAAGACTTCTGTAAGGGTTGTTTTAAAGCTTAAATGAACAACCAGCATTAGTTCTTCCCTTTCCGCTTTATCCTGTCCTCTTCTTTTTATCTATGTGTACCCTTGTGGGCAGAAAGGACTGGGCAGAAAGCTCCGTCTTGTCAATACGTATACTCTGACCATCCTAGGAGCTGTGTTGCAATGGGAGGAGGTTGCTGATATTCCAGCACACCTGCGGACATCATCTGCTCAGCAAATCCACAGAGATAATAAAGCATTGTGCTCTGAGGCATTTACTGATTATCTGCAAAGATGAAGCCTCTCCAACACTAGGAAGGTGTGTACCCTTACCTGACTCACAGGACTTAAGAGAGTTAATGTTCAGGGCTTTGTCATCCCAAACATCTTAAAATTCAGACCCAGTAACTGCCAGAGGCAACACACTGAGCTTAATGAAGCAGTGGGATGAACTAATATGGGATATCTTCTAGCTCTTACTACCAATATGGCCCACATCACGCTAAATTACGACACCAGACGTGACTGGTCACACATCACAAAAGGAGAAGTAGTTCATGGAATGGTAGGGATTTTCAGTGCAACGTAATAAGAATCTCAAGAGCCAGCATTTAGGGGAGATGCTGGTATTTTTAAATTTTCTTTCTCCTTGTACATATCATTCTCCCCTATAGTTTATGGTAATTCAACACACATTGACTAAGCACTTACAATGTTCTGAGTGTTAAGCTTAGAACCTGTAATTAGTGGCAAAGATAGAGAAATAAGCAAACAATCAGAAAAAATATAGCAAGTCTGATGATTTGAACAACTACAAGATGCTACAGACCCCTCACAAATCCAGTCAGGCGAGGCTCTGTTAGTCTTAAAGTTATTCATTCATTCACTTATTCATTCTACAAACATTGCTGCACACCTAAATCTTTTTCTTTCTTTTTTTTTTTTAGGTGAGGCAACCTTTGGTTGACCTCACAGATTGCAAGCATATTGTCAGCTTACAATCCCTTATGATTATTTTTTTTTACGCATACAGCACCTGGTCTTCCTAGGTGGTCTCCCATCCAAGTACTAACCAGGCCTGACCCTGCTTGGTTAGCTTCAGAGATCAGATGGGATCGGGCTTATTCAGGGTGGCATGGCCGTAGACCTAAATCTTTCAATATTGTGCTTGGAGGTAGAAGTGAAGTGGTTAATAAGACAGACATGGTCCCTGTACTCACAGAACTTCCAGCCTAGTGAGTGACAAAGAGGAATAAAAAGATAATTAACATAATGTATCACGATGGGCAAAATGAGGTGCTTTAAGAGCACCCAGACCAGTTAGGAGACAAGACCTATACTCTGGGGTCATATAGGTGGGTTGTAATGAGTCACCAAAGCCTTTCTGGGGAAAGTCATATCTAATTTGAACTAGAGCAAAAGTGGAATAAGCTCTGAAAAGAATAAAGAAAACTGTATTCCTGGGAGAAGAAAAGCATTTGCAAAATTCCAAATGTGAAAAATTACATGGTAGGATCAGGGAGCTAAAATTAATTCAGTTGAGCCACAGAGCGGTGTATCATTATGGAAGAGTGGTGAGAAATGTGACTGGAAAGATAAGGAGGAATGAGACCAGATCTGGCCTCTTTCAAGTCACGATAAGCAGCGTGGACTTTATTCTGGGGGCATTAGGAGCTGCTTACTGAAGAGTGTGAAGCAGAGATGGGACTTGATCAGATGTTCACATTAGCGAGCAGTGTCAGGAAGAGCTTGGTGATGGATGACACTGAACACCTGAAGATCATTTAGGAGGGTACTAGGGTAAACCAGATGAAAGTGGCCTCAACCACTTTTAGGAAAGGGGCAGCAAGGAGAGAATGAATGGATTTGAGAGATAGTGAGGAGGTCACAGGGGCTGATAATCAGTAATCGATTAATTGAGGGCTTTCGAAAACTCAAAATGTTAAAGATGATGGCCCAATCAAACAGTTGTTGAGTTCTGAAGGATGACCAAGAGTTAGTCAAGTGAATAGCATGAGAGAGCTGATTCAAAGAGAGGGAGCAGTATGCACAGAAGTCACAGAGGTGTATCCTGAGACCTGAGGCTCAATGTGGGTCAGGGTCTGACGGGGAAAATGATAACAAAGGAGACAAGAACCAGATCTCAAAAGGCTTACTTGGTGTGTTCTCTTCTGTGGTATGCTGCCAGGGCTATAAAATAAGTTCAAGGACAGGAAAGGTGAAGGAGGGCTTGAAGAAAGCCTGACTCTTTAAGTCAGAATCAGTTAGCGAAGGCCCTGAACTAAGTCACCAATGAAACTTGAAATGAGTTTATTTTCAAGGAACTGAGCACCCATGAGAGAGGTGTCCTATAATAAATTCAAAAGCATGTTCTCATAGAGAATACAGAAGTCTCTCCCCACCATACGTCATATGATCCAACAGTCACTCTTACCATGAAGAACTGGATGTCTTGACCTAAAACAATATTCCCTCCCTCCTGAATGCTTTAGCCCAAGAGCTTTATGGATCAACCTCAGATAAATTTATGTGGTCTTGTAATTAAATTCTTGATTATAAATTTCCAAAGTCTGCAGATTGCAGAGTCACTAGAGAGTGATTAGATGACCAAGATCCGACCCCTGCCAAGACAGAATGGTGTCATAAATTTACATGATGTGGCCAATCCGTGTTCATGCCTACCCCCCTAGAAACAGTGTAGCCCTGTAATTCTTTCACATTTCCCAACTTCAAGCATCATGGCAAAGGAGCAAACCCATAGAATGCATTCAAGGAAGATGGTACAGACTTCCACACTGGGCAGACTGAGCACTTTCCAGCTCATGCAGACAAGCCACATCACCAGGGGAAAGAAAGTCTCTTGATCTCTCTGAGCATTATTTTCTTATGTGCTCCAAGAGGTGATATAAGATTTGGGCTCATTAGGGACAGTTTATTTAAAATGGCCAGAATGCAGGAAGCGTGCACAAATGATGGCTTTAATGACTGTTTGCGGTTTGACGACATGGTCCATTTTCTTTTGTATGCCCTGTCCACTTTCCCAGATGTTCTTGGAACAAGCATCAGTTTGAAGATGGACCAGTTCTTTTCTCTCACTGGCTGATTAGTCCATGCAGCTCTGGAGAAAAGTGTACTTTTCTGCCTCTCTTTGTATCCTGCAGCACTAAGAAAAGTACTGCCTCTCGGGACAGAGGAAAGAGGGAAAGCTTCCTTTTCTTGAGTCTATACACAGAGAATTGTTAGGTGTTTTCTATTTCTGACTCATTAATCTTTACTACAACATTTTGAGACAGGTACTATTATCCCTGTTTTATAGATGCAGAAGCTGAGGCTTAGAAAGATTAAGTAGCTAGCCTGAGACACACAAGTAGAAAATGTATTGAGCCTTGACTCAAACTTAATTTTATCTCATTCTAAAGCATGGTGTAGGAAAGAAGAAACAAACATACCAAGAAATTATTCCTAAAAACATAAGCTGCTTGAAATCTATTGAGTTGAAGTAACACCAGCCGTAAAGTCACTCCTGGGTTCCAGCACTGGCTCTGTCACTGACCAAATGAGTGGCTGTGGGCAAGTCATTCTCTTCTGGAGACCTCATCTATGAGAAAGAGGCTCTGACTAGCCCCAAACTCTAATTCCTTACAACCTGTTATGTACTTTAACTTCTAGAACACCTGTTCGTGTTTCAATATATATAGACTGTCAGAATATTGTGTTACTTGTTGTTTTTTAAGATGAAAATCCAAGTGCTTTTTGGTCAGGAAAGCAGTGAAGAGTTTTAATAAGAATATTATTATAATAAATGTGCAATATTTAATTAATATAAATTTGGAGTAACAATAAAACAAATTTTATGAATAGTAATAGATTGAGAATGAATAAAAGTTGCAAAGTAGAAAAAATATATTTTTTTCAGACAAGAATGAGACCTATAAAGATCAGAAGGGCCACTGGAGGTCGAAGTACTTCAAATGCATGAACGAACTGGAATCAGAATCCTGTTCCCAGGTGCTTTTCTCTCCCCAGAACACTGAGTGCCGCCAGGGCTCTTGGCTAGGGCTAGATAAACATTTGTGGACAAAATAACTAATTAATTATTTAATGTCTCTTCTATGTTTCAAATTTGGCAGAGCAAATACAATTTCTGTATCCACGTGGTGCCTGAGGAAACTAAAGCTCACAAAGTGAAAGTGCCTTGAGAGAGTGGAGTGACAGAGTGGTGGGCACACAAATTCAGTGTGCTGGCTCACCTCAGGCTGCCTCCCCTGCAGGACAAGAGCAGCAGGGAGAAGTGCACACAGGTCTGATAAAAAGACTTTTCAAAAAATTAATCTCCCAGGCTCCTACGGATCCAATAGGATAATGAATACAACCCTCCTTACAAGCTCCTTAAGTGGCAGGCCACCATTAACGCAGGTTATTTTCCAGGGCTAACTGAGCAGTTTAAGGATCAGGAACCTGAGTATGAAATTACTGAAACCATTCCTTAACCAAAACTGACTAGAATTTTCTAAGCAACCTTCCAAAAGTTCTCACAGCTACTGAGCTACTGAGGCACATGGCCAGGGTTTGAGGGCAGTGTGGTGTCACTCCTAAGCCAAGGCAGCTGCCCCATGACTACCAGCTTCTCCTGGATCCTTTCAGGGCCATGATTCTTGGAGCCACATCTTTCTAAGAGGAAATAATAATGTGCTCCTTGGTTATAGCTCCAATAAAAGGAAAGTAAATATGCTTATTTCAAGGTGTTTCTCAAAAATCGGGAGACAATGATGAAATGTAATCTCAGAAAGAAGAGGATGGAAAAGCTAGCACCGACCAAGAGGCTGCCATGGTACAGATCCCAAGCTAGCCCCTTTCTTGATATCTCCCTTGACATTCTGATAACAAGTACTCTACACACACACACACACACACACACACACACACACACACACACACACCTTTAAGTATGAGGCTCAAAGAGACTAAATAACCCATCTTGGGCTACACGGCAGATAAGAAGAGTTAATATTAAAACCCAGGTGTGTCCAGCTTCAAAGTTAGTGCTTTTTCCACTACACTAAGCTGCCAGATGGCACTGACTGAAAAACTCCAGGTGTCTGCATCTGCTCATCACAGGACCCATTCCTCTTCCACAGTCTTCTACTGGGTGGCTTAATCCCAACTGGGATCACAAGTAATAAGAATTGTGTCCGCTGTTCTTTCCTTTGATGGCAGGTAACAAACCTAAAAATATACATTCTGTTCCTTCAGCCTCTATTACATTCCATCTACTTCCTGGAATGTGCATTGTTTGACCAGCTGTATGTGGAGACAATGACACAATCCAATAAAAATGAAGAAAACGACTTCATTTCTCACTACTTTCATCCCTCCCTTATTTGAATTGTGAATACTCTAGTTATGTCTTATACATGGCCTGTCTAGAAATTCATTTTATGGGGAAATATGCTCCTGTCTGACTTCTGTTTTAAACTGTCTGACTTGCTTTCAATGGCCTCAGTTAAATAACAGGTTTGTGAGAAATTCTAAAGTACCTCTTAACTTTCTTTATGCTACCTTTTCTCACAATAGATGACCCACACTGTGAGGTATTCTTTATAGGAAACATCTTCCATGGGAACTATCTAAATCTTGCCAAGGGGGGAAAAACTCTTGTGTTCTGTAATATGTGAAAATATGAAAAGTGTACTTATGATATAATGTCAAAAACAAAAGCAGAATACAAAATTATATGAACAGTATGATCACAAGCATATACTATCCTGAAAAGTCAGTTCAGAAGGAAGTAACTTAGAATGTTAATATTAGTTACTTTTGATTGATGGGATTATTATGTGTGCTTACTTGGTCTTTTCTAATTTTCGCTAATAAGCATATATAGCTTTTTAAAAAGTCAAATGAAATTCTTTAAAAAAGAAAAGTATATATTCTTCCAGAAAGAGGCCTAAATATTATTCAGTGTTTCCTTACTACCAAAGTGTTATATGAGGTTATAAACTTTGACTAATATCTGGCGCAGAGACTGTTCAAGAAAAGAAAGTTATATATAAATCTCACTGACGAATATAGATATCAAAATCCTAAGTAAACTATCAACAAATCAAATCCATATATAGAAACCAATACAGAAAGCAATATATCATGAACAAGAAGAATTTACTTCACAAATAAAGGTTAGAAAATCTATCAGGGAAATACACCACAAGATAAGTTAAAATAGGAGAAATATGTATTGAAATAAACATAAAAAAGTATATGATCACATTCAACAAGCAAATTCAGGATTTAAAAACATACTTCCTGGAGAAAAATAAATAAAGGGGAACTAATAAAGAATCTTAAGTAAAAACTTAAATATCACACATATAATTTAGAAGAACTTCCATTAATTTAAGGACAAGATAATGATACCTACTGACAGACCTCACCAATGCAATAAAACAAGAAAAGCAGTACTTAAGGACTGCAGAGTAAGACACAAACATACAAGTTTATATGATCCTCCACAGAAAATCAAAGGGGAGCTAAGAGAATATTAGTAGAAGAATTTAGCAATATAATTATACTCAAGATTCAAGATCAATATAGAAACAGTTTCTTTTCTTTCAATGTTCTACTTATCTTGGCCCAGTTACCAACATTTGTTTAATACTTACTATTCCATAGTAAAAACTGAAGAACAAAAAATGAATTAATCCAATTATCAGTACATTCCCTCTCTCACTTTAATGCATGAGTGGGCTTTGATGATGCCTTGGGCCAGACACGTATACAGAGAATAAAGATGATTTATAGCTGTTGCATAATTACAAGCAATTTTAAAAATCTTGCTCTGGGACAAATCAGCTATACACCTTTTAAGATCTCCTTGGTTCTGCGATGGGATAAGAGAAAACAATGTAAAAATGAATATGATGATGATGAAGATAAAGAAGAGAAAGAAATGGAAGGGGTTAGAAACAGGATAAGAGAAATAAAGAAAAGAAGGGAGATGAGGGAAATGAAGAAAGATGATAAGAAAGAGAAGAGATAAGAAGAGGCAAGGAGAAAGAGGGAGGAAAAAGAGGAAAAGGAGGAATAAAGCTAAACTTTTTGAGCCTTTAATATTTGCCAACTACTACACTGAATGTTTTATTTGCCTTATTTCAATTAATCTTCATAGGGAGGCTTTCAGGTTTGTGATATTATTTACTCATTTTAGAGGAGAGGAAACTGAGGCTCAGAGAGTTAAGTAATATTATAAAGTCACATGGTTAGGAAATGGTAGAGTAGAATTTGACCCAGATCAACCTGCCCAGATCTCATGGTATTAACTATTCACTAGAGGACACTCCTTGCATATGTATTGTGCTGGCTTTAGAGCTTCTTAGAATGTGAAGATGAGGAGGATCTAAAAAGGTCACCTTCAAGCTTCCATTCCAAATCCTCAACCAAGCCAATGTTCTGAAAACCTGAATCCTCTTTAGAATACTTCTGGTTTTTCATGTTAAAATTAAGAATGAAAAGATGTGCACTAAGATACAATTTTTAATGCATTAAGCATTCAAGAGCACAAGTTTAGTAGAAAGGTTAAATTTGAAGCAGAAATATAACTTGTCAGTTTCCACTGAAAAAGGATTTGAATTCTAGTACATACCGGGCTCCGCATTTTTTCCCGCCATGTAGCAGCCCTCCCAAGACCTGGTCACCCACTTGTTTTCCCTCTATTATTTTTATACTACGATGCAAAAAAAAAAAAATGCAAGTTTTAAATTAAGTATTAGGGAATAAAACAGACTGCTTCCAAAATATTTGTGTTTCAAATAAACATCTAAAGAAAAATTTACAGTTCTTCCTGGGGTTGTAGCTGTCCAAAAGCTGCCTATGTATTACATTTATGTCCCTTGCTTCCTATAGAGTGTCAGACAAATGTCATCACAAAACATGACTGGGCAGGCACAGTGATGTCTCGAACAAATCACTGCCTACATAAAGCAACCAAGGGCATCTGGGTTTGCAAGCCCACATTGACAGATTTCTAGACCTGAAAGAGAGCTCTATTAATCCTCCTCCATGAAGCTGAGAAGACTGGGGGCGAGGGCAGGGAAGAGCCAAAACCACCGGGAGAAAACACACACACACACACACACCCCCGCAAGAAGTTGCTTACATCCAAGTACAATAGGGCAACACACTTACTGAAAGGCAAGGTCACAAAGCCATAGAACCAAATTCTTCAGAAAACATGAAAAGTGTTAGAATTATTTTATTAACCCACTATGCATGCCAGTCTTCATTACCAGATATCTATGTGCCTTCCCTGTGTTGAGCACTTTCTAAGTCTCGGGAGTTAAATGGTGAACAAGAGGCCCAGTTCTGGAGAGATGTGTGCTACAGGTGACAAACAAAAACATGGGGCAAATAACATGAGATAATAACAAAGTGCCACTGAAGCATAACAAACAGGAGAAACCAACTCAATTTAGAGAGTAAGAAACACGACCCACCCCTCCAACCCCGCCAACAAACCCAGGAAGTCCCACTAAGCTCAGACATGAGCAATTAGTAGGAGTTTGTCTAGAAAAAAGTGGAGAGCCACAAAAGGATTTCAGGCTGGGTTAATAAGAGTCCAGTGGTTCTCAAAGTCTGGTCTCTGAACCAACAACATCAGCATCATCTGGGAACGTGTTATCAATGCAAACCCTTGAATCCCACCCTAGACCCAGGGAACCAAAAACTCTGGGGATGAGACTCAGCATTCTGTGTTTTAACAAGTCTTCCAGGTGATTCTGGTGCCCTTGGAGTTTGAGAACCACTGGTATATTCAAAGGCGAACTACGATATATAGAATGCATGGAGGGTAAACAGGGTTAAATGGGGTAGGGGTAGAATATTAGGTAGAAATGCTGACGGAAGGATGGGTAGAAGGTATATCTGGAAGGGCTTTTTATGTAATGAAAAGAACTGGATTTTACCCAGAGAATGATGGTAAACCATTAGAATATTATACTGAGAACAAAAAAGAAAATAAAAACAAAAACAAAAACAGCAAATAAGGCCGGAGACTACTAAAAAAATATATATATATATGTATATATATATATATATATATATATATATATATATATATATATATATACGCGATCAACAAGACAATACTGTGTATCATTCCAGAGATAAAAGCTCATTGCTGCACAGACAAGTAGCCATTAAGAAAGGACCAAATTCAGCCCTACCTTTCTTTCTGGAGTCTTTCTTGGCGCTGGTTTTCACAGCTACTTGAAGTTCTGTCTCAGTTGACATCCTACTAAATCCTTAGTCCACTTCACACAGATCCCGGGCCTTGGCCAGGCTCATTGAGGACTCCTCTCCAAGAGAACAACTCCTCCCTTCAGAAATGACACCCCGAGCTGCACATTTCATTCACTCCTTTCGAGTGCTGCAAATCAATGGAAGAGAACATTCAGAATCATCACCCCTTTGAAATAAAACAAAAATTAGAGAAGAAAATGAACTGTCAAACACAGAAAAACAGCAAAATCTTGGTCTCCATGTACCAACTGCTCGCATGATTTCATAAAGTTATTAATGGGTTCACAGCAAAGGAAAAGAGAGGCCTATCTGCAAAACTGTTTCTCAAACTAAATAACTCAAAATAGATCTCTGAAACTCCAGATTTTCAAGAAGGATAAAACTCGACTCTTTGTTTTCCATACTTCTTATTTTCAAGCACTAGATGCCACCCAGAAAACACAGCAAAGGCATATTTCCTGAGCGGCCCCATGGAAACGTTTCCAACAGCAGGGCACCCATCCATCAGCCAAGCTTGATCAGAGCCTTGGCAGCTAAAGCAGATCATAGGGAAGTGACCTGTGCTCTGTCCCCCACTGGAAGGCATCAGAGGGGACACAGAGTTGACATACAATTGGGCTCCAAGGGTAAGGTGACAAATGGGACTGAAAAACTTTCCAGCAAGCCAATATTTATGTCAGCTTTTCCCCCAGCTATAAGAACAGACAAGCATTTAATGTGGAAAGAAAAAGAAAAGAAGCAGGCAGACACATTTCATTCATTCTTTAATAAATATGCATTGCACACATCTAGGTACTATTAAGTTCAGACACTGCTTAGAAGAGATAATAATGATAATAATGATGATATAACCACTTCAATTACAGCTAGTATATACTATGCACTTACTATATACTATGCCCTTAGCTACTGCTTCACATACATTATCTCATTTGATTTCATTAAATTGAATGAATGTATTCCCTGTGTCAAGTCAACAGCCTTTCCCAGTGACTATCTAGCTGATGGTTATGTCTGAGCATTTAGTTGAAAATAAACCTTTCATTAATTATCTATTTTTAACTAATGTTAAGATAATATTAAACTATAGCCTTAGCTGCCAAGGCTCTGATCACACGTAGCTGAGCAAGCTACTGGAAATGAGTCCCCAAACTGTGCAGCCAATTCTTAGTTCATCCCAAGATCGAGAACTGTTTAATCTAAAAAGGATGACCTTAAATGCCAGTTTCAGCCCAAAATGGATACTGGCACAAACTTTTTAACCATGACAACTTAAAGATAGCTTAACTGGAAGGTCTAATATAAAAGCCATATAAAATTATAGATAGCTGGTTTGTTTTTAACAAGTTATTTTTTTAAAAGGTCACCAGTGCTGAATGAAAGGTTCTTGAACTAGAGGATCTAAGGCTACAACTAAAGAAGATGAAAAGTTATCTTCCTAGAATGGGATCCATATAATTACCTATAGAAGATGAAAAATTTTTCTAGCCACCTTTGTGTCATCTATCTACACCATGCCATTACCCCTCATCTCCTTTTTAACCTCAACCTCCCCCAAAAGATAACAATCCATGAAAGATTACAGAGTCATTAAATCCAGTCATATATGAACAGAATTAATTTTATTAATAATATTTATCATTTCATTGCACTAAATATCTACTATGGGCCAGGTGCAAATCCTGGCTCCTTTGAGTCAACAGACATTTACCACGTAACCATGCTGGTCAAGAGTACAGAGTCAAAGCCTGATTCCTATCCTCAAAGGAGCTCAGTCCAGAAGAGGTGTCAGTCATGTAAGGGACAGCAGTACACAGGACTGGAACTAAAACAGACAAATACCTGGCTTACTGAGGCAGGAAGCATCAACTATTCATCTTTGCTTAGAAGAGTCAATAAAGCTTCACAGAGGAGAAGCCCTGCACTAAGGTCTTGAAGAATGATGCTTCTGTCAAGTGGGTGATAAGGGAAAGGACCAACGGATACTCAATAAATGCATGTATAATAAAGAAATGAATGGCTGTTTCAGGCAGAAGGACTGACAAGTGCAAGAAGGCTTTAAATTAACAACCAAACTAACAGAAGGAAGCACAAATCTAGTAGGGAGCTGCTATACTTCCCCATCTTCCCAATTTTCCCTTGTCTACTATCTTTCATAGAATCTTTCTTTTCAAGTCTGCCTTGACATTTTATTGACTCCCTCAAGCTTCAGATCAAAGAAGTATCTCAGGCAGAAAGATTCCCTCTATTAATGGAATCTCTCCCTACTTATATTATGATCTTATGTTTGGCTAGCTTCATAGTTTGACCAACTTACAAGCAATGTGATACTGAAGAAGTTATTCAACACTTTGTCTCAATTTCTCTATCTGTATAATGGGATAACAATATCAATTTCATAAAGCTGCTGTGAAAATTGAGTTGATCACAGGTACAACATGCTTGGAAGAGTACCTGGCATATTTTCTGGCAAGAACTTGGTAAATATTAGGCACTAATAGTTTCCTATGTTAATTGTTCAAAGTCATATGGCTGGTATGTGACCACAAATTCCTATTACTATCCTCCCACAGAGGAGAAAACTAAGGCAGGTTAAGTCTGCTTTCTAAAGACAAACTGCAGGAAATGATAGAATCCAACCTATTTCCATCATGCTAGTCTTGCATACAGTAGGTACCTAATCCAAAAATACAGAAATGAGCTGAAATATATGGGTTTTACATAATTTCAAGTACTCTTAAAAGTCAATGTGTAAAACTAGACTGGATTTTTTAAAAATCAGGTTGGATTTGGGCCCCTTTCTCCTCTTAAACTTTATAAGCCATAATACATCACCTCTGACAAAATGTGATTCTGTTCAAGTGTTATAAGCATTATTTGTGAACTTCTGAAGTACATCCCTATATCAACAATAAAAGGAAAACAGCATCATTTCAAATCAAAACTTAAATAAGGAAGCTGTAGTACAGAGAATGCATATGGCTGGGACACTGGCAGCCCCTTTTAATTTTCTAAAAGCCAGAGGTTGAGTAAATGCTGTGAAGTAACTCCAAATTATTTAGGAAATTCGTTTCTTTGTAATTAAGGAGATTAAAGTCCTCTAGGGCCAGAAACCATGTGACAACTCAAATCATTTTTCCCCAGCAAAACCTGTGAAACCCTATCAGTTAAATTCAGGCTCGCCTGGAATTTTGAAATGCTTCAATAATGTTTCTTTGCTCCACACAATCTGCAGTAATTTAATATTCCTGAAGTGTGTCAGGTTTTTTATAATGAGCTCTTCAAATCTAAATGTGAATTATGTAACATTCCACTACAGACATTCTGTCTAGTGAACTGCTTCTAAATGTAAAATCTCGTGTTCAGTGACTGGAGGTGGGGGTGGGGGGAACACCAAACCACAAAGCAAAGAAAACAGGACTTAAAAAAATAATAACAACAACAAAGCACAAAGGCTTGAGCAGCTACAACAAAATAGATACATACTAAAATACTCACTATAACACAAGTTTGTATACTCTCCTCCCCAACTATCCCTCTCCTCATATGATTCTATAGTAAAAGAGCTAATGTCTATGAGGACTCACTATTTGTCAGGTACTCTACTATCAACTTCTCATATATTCTCTATTTAATCCTTCAACTGCTTGGAGAGTAAGATAGTACTATTATCTTCATTTGACAAATGAGGAAAAAGTGAGGCATAAGCCAGTTTAGTGGTTTATTTACGGTCATAAGACTAATGAGTAGCACAGCACAGGGCAGGGTACAAGTCATTATTCTCCCCGACTTCGCTCAAAACCCTCCTGAATATCCATCAGCAGCCGGTGAATGAATAAACAAAATGTGGTGAATCCACACAGTGGAACACTGGTCAGCCATATAAAGCAATGAGTTCCTGATACATGCTACAACATGGGTCGACCTCGAAATCATCATGCCACGTGAAAGAAGGTAGACAGAAAAGATCACATGTTCTATAATTCCATTTACATGAAATATTCAAAATAGATAAATCTGCAATGACAAAAACAGACCAGCAGTTGCCAGGCACTGGGGGAAGTGGTTAAGGGGAGTCACTGCTTCCTGGTTACAGGGTCTCCTTTGGGGGGTTTAAAATGTTTTGGAACCAGACAGAGGTGATGGTTGCACAACACCCTGATTATAATAAGTACCACTGCACTGTATATGTTAAAATGGTTAATTTTATGCTATATGAATTTCACCTAAATTTAAAAAAAAAAAAAAACCCTCCTAGTCAGTTTTCACACCTGACTTGTGTGAAGCCTTGTGTGATATGCTAAGAATACTAAAAATTTCAGTCTAAAATGAAAACCTAGCCTTGAAAACCGGATGAAGAGGAGGGAGTATTCCCAGAACCAAGACTATGGGGTTGAGCAGCAGCAATTGCATAGATCATAAGCTGAATGCCACTACCTGTGTGTTTTGTAATTTGGGGCACCTTAATCAGCTTCATCCAAACTTATACAGCACCGAAAACAGACTATTTATCAACATGGCACAAAGGTTTGCAATAGTATGGATGAGGTACTTCATCGGTAAAATGGGAAGGTAACCAACAGGTGTGTAAGATTTGAAAGATCGATGAGATTAGGGTACTTCAGAAGCCTAGCTCAGTCTACAGCATGCTACGTTTTGTGTAAAAAAGGAGGAGATATAAGTCTGCTTGCCTTTACAAAAAGAAACATAGGACAAACAAACCAAAAATTAGAGAAGTTGTTTTTCTACAAGGAAGATCATGGGTGGTGATGTGACTGGATAGAAGGATACAGCAAAAGGTGATACTTCTCGGTGAAGTGCATTTTACATAATTTCCATATTTGGAATCATAATAACATTCTATGTATTTGAAAAAGTTAAATTAAATTAACAGGGATGGGTAGTGGAGGGAGGAGCTAAAAATGGTCCGAAATGAATTAATTCACTTGTATTTCAAGTGAACTTCATAAATACAATCACTGAAGGGGTGGGAGAGAAAGAACTAATCCAAATAATTTATGAACAAAGAATTTTACTGTTTACTCTCAGTTGTGGGACAGATTGCGTCAGGAGGAACTACACAAAAACTTCAAACTCTTTCTAGTAGGCTTTATTTGGTAGTGTTATTGGTAAAGCAATTATGAAATTATTTTAGATGTATTATAGGATTGAGCAAAGGATTAAAATGTGATATTCCTGAGAGCCAAAGTTCTCAGTATGGAAGAGGAGACATTAAAATAAGAGGGAAGGCAGGGAAAAAGACGGTGCAATAAATTAGACATCAGAAGATTGCAGGATAGACTTGTGATTTTTAAAATATATGTGCATCTGTATATGTGTGTATGTATACACATGTGCTTATATGCATATATCTTCTAGCTCTGTCCAATGAATGGATCTAATACAAAACATCCCAATAACATGATACCTAACACCTAGATTTTGGTTTCTACTACCATTCCCTAGAAATAGGAATTGGGAGTTCTTGGAAAAATGCATGATTCCAGAGCCATGGCAGGGAAGGTGTAAGATAAACCTGAAACATCTCGTTATTCTAAAAAGTAAGGAAGTGCTCAAAACAAATACAACTGATGCGGGAATGTCACAAGGATACAGAAGACATTTTGGAGGAGCTCTCACTGGCTTAGTCTGGAACAACTTAAACACCAGTATAACTTAAGGATGATATGGAATAATAAACCACTGAGAAAATAGAAATCTATGAATCCATACTGAAGACAGACAGATAAACAAATGCGGTAAAAGGGAAGGCTGTCTGGCTTGGAGTAGAACAGGTGCTGTCTGGTAAATACAGAGCAAGTACTGGAATATAAAATCAACATTTTACAGCCATCAGAATAAAGTTTAGTCAGGCAAGGATCATCAATAAATGCAAAATCCAGGGAAATTTTTTGATGAGAAGCAAGACATTTGCAGGTGATAAAGTGTCTTCTCACTTACTGTTTATAGCTGCAAGGGGAGAAAAAAAGCTGTGATTATACAACAGAGAAACTGAAGAACACATCAATTAGGTTATCAAAACGAACATTAACAAAGAGAGGCAGATAACACATCATTGGATACCCTGAGAAGAACACATCACCATCATGTAGTATTCTGGTCAGGAATCTGAGATTTTAAAATGTGTGGAAAGAACTCTATTCTTCAAAAATATAGTAATAAAATACAAAAATAGTAGGCTATAGAAATAGTTTAGATTAAAAGAAACTAAACAGATACAACAGCTAAATGCAATACCTGTATAAGATCCTATAATGAAGAGAAAAGAAATGCTACAAAGGAAATTATTGGGCCAATTAACAAATTTTAATATAAATGGCAAATCAGGTAAAAATATTGTATCAATGTTAAATTTATTTAATTTGATAACTCTCCTGTGGCTAGGTTAGAGAATATACTTATTCTTAGGGAATACAGACAAAGTGTTTAGGAATAAAGGGCTATGATATATGCAACTTACTTTCAAATGATTCAGGGAAAAAAATGACATACATGTATACATGTATGTACAAGCATATATATGTGTATATAAGCATATAAAGAGGGAAAGAATATACAAATGATAAAGCAAATGAGACAAAATATAATATTTTGTTTCATAAATAAAGGGAATAGGGTATCTTTTGCATATTCTGATATTTTTTTCTGGTAGTTTTGAGACTATTTCCAAATTTAAAAAAAAAAAGAAAGAAAGAAAGAAAAGAAAACCCTAGCTGAGACCTTAACCCATAGAAATATGCCACAAAGCCAATGCTGGCCTCTTTTTTCTTTTAAGTTCAGACCCATTCCAGCTCCCTGACAACATGCTTTCTAATTCCTAAGGCTAGGCGAGTTTAAAATTAGTTTATGGCTGTCAGGTCTCATTACAGATTCTAACTTTACCCCATATTTGCCCAGACTATTGGACTGGGAAGAAGTCTCTGGACCAAGGTTGTTCTGAGCATGTCTCTTTCTTCCTGAGCTCTGGACTTTTCCAGACTATGCCTCCAGGCCAGGAGTTTGCCCACTAAGACCTTTCATCTACATGCCCCACAATCTAAGCTCCTTTAATTACGTAGGCAAAGTCAGCCATTCCTGGATCATCTCCCTCTCCACCTCTGAAACCATGGCTTTAACCTGTTAAACTTTTTTCTTTTTAAGTATGTCAAAGGTTACTAATGTGATCCAGTCACTTTAAAAATTGCCTAAAATTCGCTCATTCCACATATTTGTTCTTTTAAGGGGCAAGAAAACAGAAAAGAGTAAGGTATTGCTGGAACACAATGGCAATATTTATTAAAAGCTGCTGGGGGTATCAGAAGTGTAAATGTTATAGGAACTTGAATGATGGTCAAAGATATTACATCTCTCTCTACGGATAACCTACCATCATCCTCATAGAGAATGTATAACCAGTACTGGTTTTGCCCAAATCCTTCAAGAAAAATAATACATAGATAGAACATACCCCTGGCCTTAAAATTCTGAAGGCCACAAAGCTGACAGATTAACGACCTTACTGCAGACCCAATCAAAGCTGTTTTGACACAACCGTATGTGTCAAAAAAGAGAAGAAAAATCACAGATTTAGAAGATATCTCTTGGCCTGAAAGTTCATCTTTATTATATTGCTTGTTCATTATGTTTACCTGACATTATTAAAAAAAAAGAATTTCATGCAGTTTACAGAATGCTTTATAGAAAGCCATTCTCTATAACAGGATAAAATTAATAAATGAGAAAGCTGGAATAAAGGAGAACAAAAGATTGGAAATGAAGGTGAAGGCAGAAGCAAGGATAGAACACCAAAAAAATCTGTAGAGTTGCAGAAGACAGGCTATAAACCAATCTCTGAGATTCCTAGAGGTCAATGCAAAGAAGGAAATATATGATCAGTTATAGGTTTCACAAAGTCCATGCTCAAATAAAGCTTTTGCCTCCTTTGCACCAGGAATGAATGAAAAGAACCTACAGATTTGCATAAAATCAACACTGTGTGTCATCATGGACACTAACATCAGCACCGTCTCCACAAAAAACCCAATAGTGAATTTTCAGTGTCCCTTAATTTATGCTGAGAACATAATATATCATTTAGTGCTAATACTTTTAAATAGGGTCAAAACGATGCCACCCAAGTGATTTTAAATTCTCTATGAACAAACCTGCTTTCTTTTTACAATTTTAAAAATAAATAAGTGGGCTATGGCTATCTGGTAGTCTGGCTTTTCAAGGGTAAAATCTAAAATTTTTAAAATATGTATTTAAATGGTTTATCAGTTTACTCACCTATAAAATGGGATAATGCTGGATATAACTCATGGGATTAAATGACTGGGAATAAATATAAGTTATATAAAAGTACTTTTGAAAAATTAAAATGCTATCTTCCAGAAGGCAGGCACCGTTATCACTCAGGTATCACTCAGCCTTTAGCAAGGTGATGCTAGGAGGAACGAACTGTGTGTCTTTAATAAACTCAAGGCTAACAAAAGTCAGAACCAGGTTAGATTAGAGCAGTATTAAAGGAATTTATATGACAGCAACACGCATACTTAGGAACATTTCATTTAACTAATAGATCATACAGTTCAAGTATTTATCGCATCATGAAAATTCATTACACAAACTCCGAAAAAAAAAAAAAAAAAAAAAAACAAGTATATAAACCTAATATAACTCCCTTAGTGTTTTGAATACTCGGGGCCTCACTTCTAAAATCCTCGCCTCTGATTTTATAAAAATGTATCAGAAGGTGGCAGCACCTAAAGCAGTAAGCCATCAGAGGGGTTGGGCTGGAATTCTGCCTGACCCCACGACTGACCGCCTATGTAACCTCAGGCCCTTAAGCTGCTTAATCTCGCTGAACCTCAATTTCTTCATCTGTAAAATGGGGATCCTGGAGGCCCTGGAGTCTTCAAACCAATAAGTATACAGCCCAGGGAAGGCTCAAGAAAATCCACTGAAGTGAAGAAATCAAACTCTGCTATATCTACCTATAACTGTTTTTATCTAAAAAATAGGAATGCTTTATTACTTTAATATGCAGATTAACAGTAGCACATGTATGTAAATTTGTATATAAAAATTTATACGCTGATACAGAATACATAGTACAAAAATTATTCATTGATGGGGATGACTATCGGCAGGTGACAGGGGATCACTGCAGTGGTTTACCAGGGGCGTGACTCACACAGTTCAGGGTCTTTCAAGAATCACCCAGGAATCACCCAGGACTGGAGGCCAGTGACGTGGAGGTCAAGGAGGCTAACTGGCAGACACTGCATCAATGGTGTTACTAGGTTTAAAAGCTTATGCTCTTCAATTTTCCTTTCCAAAGATGTCCGAGACAAATGAATCTTCAGAAAAAAAAAGCAAACCACCCCAACCTTTTCATTATATACCCATCAAATCATAGGTTCTGTGAATCAAATCAGTTCAACATACATTTCCTAAGCACCTGCTCTGTGCACAGCACATCCTGTGCTACATGCCAGAGGAACAGCGAGAGAAGAGTCAAGGCCTGATGGCTGTTATACCCTCCCAAGGGTGGGGACTGGCTTCAGGTGACTTTCATACCTGTTCCCCAATACTACTCTTAAAGGGGAGTCTCCCTCATCAGCTTTTTAGCCATGATGCCATTCCTGATTTTAACCCCTCTAGCCAGATGAGGAGGTGGGCACTCTGTTTATCTGCTCTTCACTACTAAATGCTCTCTACCATCATCCCTGTTCCTTCCACAATATCTTTGAATAACATGGAACTATTGCTATTCTCCAGGGTCTTACAGAAAACAAAGACAAATATTTAATGAAGGCCTCATCATGAAGGGGATTTTAAATAAACAAATGCCACATCTGGCTTTTGTTTCACCTGCTGATTTACCTAAAATATATACCACCATTGTTGACTTTCTTTCTGCAAACTGCATTTCATTATCTTCAGTGTTGACAGTGGAAAAGAGAACAACACAGGCCAACACCTGTAAGTGACAAGCCGAGAGAGTGTGCAAAAGATGTCTCCAAGCTTCCTGGCTTGGAGGGCAGCCCTGAGCACAGGCTCATCCTGAAGCTGACCACATCCTAGTGACTGTCCAGATCACCATGTTCGGTGGTCAGGTGCCCCAGTAAGAGCCCTTCCCATTGGTCTCCACCAAGAGATGCCACCTTCTCCCTTTCCAGAGAGCCCAGAGATAAGTGGATGCTTTCTCCCATCACTGACATCCTATTTGAATTCTTCTCCCTTCCCAAATACCTAATTTTTATCACCTTCCTTTAGAAACAAAGGGTCCGTCATCTTCCTTTGCTTCGCTAATGATCTGTTAGCCCAATCTCAATTACTGTAAAATGGGATACATGGATGGCTCAAATTTTCTCCACAAAAGGATCTGCACTTGACAGGGAGCAACTCAATGTCCACAATTATCTCCCTCACAAAAAGCACACACAACAGTGATAACCATGGGGTGTTTTCCTGAGGCCATAGATGGGGATGGATACCCTGACAAAGGAACTCTTTTTTGTTTGTTTGTCTCCTGATTCATGAATATATTTATTTAAACCTTCTCACAGAAACATAAAAATTCAATTACACTGGGCAAATACTGAGCAAATCACCAACACGAAAAACTGTTTCTTCTCCATGAAATACCTTTCTCACTATGAACTCAGTAACAATCTTTGAATCTCAGTTCAAACTCCCCTCAAAGAGGATGGCTTCCCTGGGCACACACATCTTTCCCCTTGCACACCAGCCTTGTGTGTACCTTCCCCTTTGCACACTAGGCTCCAGTGATGGGTAATGCAGCACAGTACAGAGGCTCCCAAACTTTACAGCACACTGGAATCACCTGAACAGCTGGAAAAATTATTGATGCTTGTCGCCCACCACAGGATTCCCATTTAACTGACTTGCGGTGCAACCTGGGCACTGGGATGCTTAAAAACTCACCGGGTCATTTGAATATTCAGCAAAGTTTGAAAAACACAAGCATAACTGCTCAGATAATTCCTTTGTGCCTTCAGGGCCAGCATGACCTCAACTCCCTAGTCCGGTGGGGTTGGGCCTATTATTGAACTCCCCTGAGCCTGAATGCATTCACTGAAAATGTGATGAACTCTGAGAATGCATGACAGATATGGTGAGTCTAGTAAATGACATAATCTACATAATACGCTTATCACATAGTGATAAGTGCTGGTGGTAGGCAGAAAAATGCCCTCTGCCAAGATGTCCATGCCCTAAACATTAGAATGATTTAGATAATGAACATTTGGACTTCTGAACCTATGAGATTTAGATGAGATTAGAGGTTCTGAACCCATGAGATCATAGAGACCATGAGTATAGTTTGCATTTGGGTTAGATGTGACTCTTTGGGGGCCAAAGGGTGGACTGTGATAGACAGAATAACGACCCACATGGATGTCCAATTCCTAATCTGAGTCCCAGCCGGATGTACCACGAGTCAATTCTTTACCTAAGCACAATTCGCTGACTGACCAGCAGCCGCATCTTGGCCTGACAGGAAGAGTTAGACCCAAACCAAATACATGAGAAATTATACATATCCTCTCTCTCAAGAATTGAACTCATTAATATAGATTCTGTCCAGTGGTAATGGGAACAGAAGTGAAAAGACACACAGGGAGATGCTGTGAGGCAGCAAAGGGATAACTGAACAGAAGTTATGAGTTAGCAGAAGTAAAGACTAGCAAAAGCCACCAAGTAGAGAAAAAATATGTAATTAGAAGAGATCATTTACAGTAGAAGTAGAAACTGAGGATACCTAATGGCAGGGACTGAACAGAGTCCTGTGCGATGGGAACAAGAAGATAACCTGGTCCCTGAGAGATAGCCAGGAACCTTCCTGTTACGAAATCATAACCCAGTCACTGTGAAGCCAAGCTATATGGCTATTTCTGAGACTCCAGAGAAATTCCTCCCTGTCATTCTGCTCCATATAGCCTTACAATGCCATAGCCCTTTTTAATGGGGTTTGGGGGCTGTAACAAATAGTTTGAGGCTCTCACTCTGGTGTACTTACCTACACTTCTCAACTGAACCCTTAAATACATCACTATTCATACACTGTAGCTGGCAAAGGCAAAAAAAAAAACACGAACGTCACAATCTCACAGACTTGCCTTCAGTTTTCAAATCATGGCTCCTCCAAGTCCCACATATGTGACCTTTGTAAGTCCCTTGAAGACTTTGAGCTTCAGCTTCTACCTCTGTAAGGCTGGAAAATTGGTACCTTGCTCCTAATAGTAGCTGTGTAATAAATAATATATGCAAATTGCCTGATACTACAGGATGTATTCATTACACATTGTTTACCTTCCCTCTCTTCTATTTAATTTGTATATAATTCTTTGGAAGGAAAAGGGAGAAGTTTCTAATATTTATTTACTGTAACATATATTTATCAGTTTTTCAATACTTAACTGCCAAAATGAATCAGAAAACAATTACCTAAAAGTATTTCTGCGGTGATATGAAATCTGACATGTTAACTTAACCTGACCTTCAGGCTCTAGTCCAGCACACCAGCCCAAACTCACAGCTCTGCTCCACCTTCTCACATGAAATACATAACACAGCCAGCCTAGATTGGTCAGAGACCCCGGGGCACACCTGATCATCCAAAGCCACACCTCCTCACCTACTCAAACCCAGCTCATCCTTTGAGGTTCCATCAGGAAACAGATGACAAACTCAAAATAGGATTATTCCAGAAGAGTTAATAAAGGGATTATTTACACAAGGGTGAGCTGTGTTGAAGGGAACCCCCAAGAGACAGAGCAGTATCCCAGGGATAGATTCGCAGAACTGTTCTCTCTTCTAGAAATGAAAGGACGAAAAAAGGAGAGGCAACCAGCACCGTGAGGGAACTCTGTAGAGATAGTTGCCTTAAAAGGAGCAGTTACCTTCAGGCTAGGATACAGCAAGTTGGAGGCAGCCTAGCCAGGAGAAAGCCCAAAAGTCAATCAAAACACATATTTTACTATCCTCCTTCCTGCCCCTTCAGCCTCTTGCTAGAACTGGGCATTGGCTAATCCCAAGAAGAGTCCCAGTGGCCAGGAATCTCACAGGTGCGGTCCTCAGGGGTTAGCCTTCCAGAGGGAGGAAAGGAGGGTGGAGAAGAGCAGAGAGTGTACCTGGAAGGGCAAATAGAAGATGGCCTGCTCAAGGTCCAATTAAATATCTTCCTCCATGAAAAATATTGTCACAGCCATATTTTGCAAAATCCCTTAGGACCTTCATGAAGTCATGTCTCCTTGTGAAAGATCATAACACAGGAGGGAGAAATGAGGAAAGGAAAGTAGAATTACATTTGTGGGAACCTACCATGTGCTGTGTTCCATGCTAAGCATTGCACAGGCCTCATCTAATTAATCTTTATATTTTGCAGTAGTGGAAACTGAGACACAGAGCCCATTTCTAGGCTGGATCCAGATCTGGAACCTAAAAGCATCTGACTCCAAATATCACAATGTTTCCATAAAACCACTCTGCCTGGCATACATTGTCATTTTTTTAAATCTACCTAATCTCGTCCCTTGATGAGCATGAAGGCCACCTGAGGGTACGGATGGTATATTTCTCTTGCATCTCCTTTTGCCCCTGTGCTGAGAAGATGCAGGAAAATCCCACATATAGCCGAATAAATAAAATCACAAAATCTTTGAAATCCCCACAATCCTATTTTTTCCTCAGTTTAAAAATAACCTGTTTTGCCAAATATTCAGAAACTTATTTTCCCTTTTTAAACAGATTTTTTTTTCTTAACACACATCTCATATTGAGATTCACAACTCATCACTCCCACAAGAAATACCCCCAGGCTCCTTGTCTATTCAGGCAAGCACTTGGTAAATTTGGAAAACAGTTTAGATTAATTTCTGCCTGCCAAGTATGAGGATTCTGGGTAGCCTTCTCCTATACAAAGTTTTAAAAGAAATATTATGCTCATTTCCTTAAGCATATCCAACAACTTTTTTTTTTTTAATGGACTCTTTGGTTAAAGTATTATTGATAATAAAAATAATAAAATGATTAATGATACAACCATGGCAGCTCTGTATTTATGACATTATGTGAATGTAATATTACCTGGTAAGTATTTCTAAATGCCCCCAAGCTCCTTTCTGACATTTCATCATTAACTCCTTTTGCCTTCTCTGCAGGGGTAGCAAGGGTGAGCTGGTGAGAGCTCCATATGGAGGCTGAGGCCTGAGGCCCAAACAACTTGCTTCCATTCCACTCACCTCCCATTTTCATTTAATGGGAAGACAACAAGCCTTGTGAGAACATAGCAACAGTGAAAGGAAAGGATCTCCAACTTTTCTTAGGAGAGTGCCCTCAGGTCTCCCCTTCATCTGTATGCACAAGTGACATTTCCTTTCTAAGGACTGTCATGGTTTACCGAGTACTTTCCTTTTTGCGCAGTCATTTCATCTTCATGATAACTCAGTAAGGTAGGTTTTGCATCCCTATTTTGCTATGGTTGGATAAGGAGATGAGATGGGCCACAGATTTCCCAACTAGGAAGTATGGAAAATAAGACTAGAATCCACGTCTTCTGGATTCCAAGGTCTTTTTTTGTACCTTACAAATACCTGACTCCTAGTGCTACATTAGGTTTTCTTATAGATTATCAGTCCTAAGGATAAAATCAATATCATGGGGATGGGGGTGGGATGGAAGCGAGAGGGCAGAATCTATTGCTAGTATGTCAGCGGGTCTCAACTCCTCTCCCACCCCTTCAGCTGGTACGACCACAGCTCTTCCCCATCTGCTGAATCTAGACCACACCCCTTCCCTGTCTGCTGAATCTCTGTACCTTTGCATAGTAACCTGAGTCTAAGCCTGTGAGGCCACTGACCCCAATAATGATAATTTTTTCCCTCTCTGGAGGGAATTTCAGCCTTTGGTCATTCAAATTTACAGTCTAAATTAGGAGTATTCTTTAGGGATAAAAGATCAAGATAAAGATAACAGAATTAATACTAAATGGCTTCCAAAAGCCAAATTGGTAAATGAATTACTCCAGATTTTTAATTGGGTTTATCTCTAAAAAGTGTGCCAGTCTTGATTAGGTCCCCATTAACAGGCAGTTTTCAGAAAGCAGCCAGCTAGTCCTGCAAATAGTCATTCACTTGACATTTGTGATTCTCTAGGTATTTAGGTATTAGCAGCTAATATCCATCCAAGAAGGAAGGGATATACGATCAGAAGCAGCATGAAAAGATCTCTTCCCTCAGGAATTCGAGGGGGAAACACCTATGAAAAATCACAGACTTTAAAAAATGGGATCTCAAATACTCCTTTGAAAAATTTCATGAAAGCTATGAATCCCTTCCCCACACTTAAGTCAAGAACTGAAGATGTCAGATAGGGATTAAAAAAAAAAAAAATCAAAAGTGAAAGGTAAAATGAATATATTTTAAAAGCAAAGTTTAAAACTGTCAATATGATGTGCAATGACTTTTTATCTCTTAACTTTTATCCCACCATTTTGTTGGCACGTTGCTACAAAATCACAATAAAAGGAGTTGCTTCTAATAATAATATGATTCTACAGCTAAAAAGTACTTTCACATCTGTGTGAACAAATAAAATTCTCTTAATACCCTTGGAAAAAATGCAAAATGGAATTTTTTTTTAAAAAAATAGGAATTCTCATCCTCATTTTAAAGTTTGAGAAACCAGGGCTCTGAAAAGGAAGGTGATTACCCAGAGCTCCAGGACCGATAAGTGGCAGTATTAAAGTTAAGCTCAAAGTCTGTAGACTTTCAACCTAGAATTTTAAAGCTAGAAAGGATCTCGTATATCATTTAGACCAATCGCCAGAGTCTTCATTTTGCAGAGGAAGAAATGAGTCTTAAGAGAGATTGAATGGTTTGCCCCAAGTCACCCAATTAGTACATCGCATAGAACAATTAAACAGGTCACCTGATTCCTAGTCAATTTCTGACACCACTATGGTCCAGCGTGTGCTCTGTTCATAATGTCAGTCAAAAAACATTTCCCTGTGATTTCACATTATTAGACAATTTCTAACATATTCTCTTTTACAGGATTCTTGCTCAAAAAACATGGTATTTCTGAAACATTTCAAAAAGCATAAAAGAGACCTTTAAAAAAATTAAAGGATGATAAGCCCACACAAAAGGAGCCCTCTGTTCAAAACTCAGCTTCAAGGAGTGACATTCTAGAAAGCATTTGCCTAGAATTTCAGGCACAGGTGAGAAAGAGCTCAGAGGCCATCTCCCACCCAGGGGAAACACCTCAGCATGCTAAAAGCAAACAATACCCAACAACCTGAGCAAATTAATTTCTAATAAAGAGCTCAACTCAGACATTAAAAACAATTAAATTAAATGTTATATTACCCCTGTGAAGATGTTGCAAAGCACAGCTCCTGGAGAGACAGCTGTCTTGGCCCTTGTGAGAGTTCAGAGCCACCCCACAAAGAAGGAAGGACAAAGTACACGGCTGGGATGACAATCAGGGAGTTTCAGTGACTGCCAGAGAAGGAGTTTGGCAAGGTGCAATCACATGGGGAGAAGCAGTTAAGTGTTCTGCCATGAACACCATCAGGGCAAGAGATGTTCAAACACAGGCCCTCTCCACTCCAAACACATTTCTCTACTCATTCGACAGCACACAGTTTAATTTACTGACTATAGGCTGTTCGCCAGACATGGTTCGGTTCAGGGGATGCAGCTCATGTCCTAGTGGAGGGAGGCAGACAGAAACAAATGAATACATCAAGTATACAGTATGTCAGATGTTGGGAAGTAAGATGAAGAAAATTAAGGATGGAGAGAGGATTAAGAAGTACTGGAAAGGGGTACATTTTTAAAATGACTAGTCGAGGAAGGCCTTACTGAGATGACATTGGAGCGAAACTTGAAAAATGGCCAAGGCGCATGCCATGCAGATGGATACCCGGGGGAAGAGCATTCCGGCAGAGGCAGCACCGAGTCTTACATGCCTCAAACAGAAACGAGAGTTTTCAAAGAGCAGTGAAGAAGCTGGTGTAGAAAAGAGAGAAGGAGAAGGAAACAGAGGGTGACGCTGTGAGGCAGAAGCCAGAGCCAGGCCTTCAGGGCAGAGAGAACAGCAGGATCTTTACTCTGTAGGAGACTTGTAGTCTAGCAATAAGTAACTCTGTTCAGAAAGCTTGGCTCTCCAAAGTTGGCCAAGTGACCCCAGGAAAGGAAAACTTCAGTGAAGCTCAGTTTCCTCATTTGTAAAATAATAACAATAATAATCTCATCTCATCTATCCCACTAATCCTGCCCCCCGATCATTCCTAAGATGACTTCAGAACACAAGACTCCTATATATCATCTCTCTTCCTCCACAGAACCACAACGTGGATTTAATATTTTCGTCTCCATGTCACAGATAAGAAACTTAGACACAGAAAGTTTGCCGAGTTTTTGCTCATGAAAATAACCAGGATTTGAACACGGGTCTTTGTGACTCCAAAAGCCACAGAACTGAGTTGCTTGTGTGATGGCACCAGGAAAATAATGGCTGAAAGTTATATGCAGCATGAAAAGGGCATCATGGCCTCATTATGGTTGTCCTAGTGACATAGTGTGTTACATGGGATGATGAGAAAAAGGGCTCTCTCCCTTCATGAGAGCTGGGCAGTGCCATGTGGGGATGCCCCCAACCCCACAGTGGCAAGATGAAACTTCTCTGGCTTCTCTCTTAGTAAAGTAAGTCTGGGTTCCAGAAGTCTGATCGAATTGGGAAACTGAGGTGGCCATTCAGGTCATAAAATCCCCCAGACTTAGAAAGTCAAGCTTGGAAGGAAAAAATAGAAAAAGAGAGACATCAAATTCTCTGTAGCTGTCTTAGAATGACTGAGGTTATTCCTTCTCAAAAGAAAGGTTTCCTGCCTCCAGCCCATCTGAAGGGAAGAAAAAAAAAGTCAGTTATGCTGACCAACAGATGTTTATGGCAGTGGACCTTGCTCCCAATAAATCAAGATTCGGTTAAACTCATCAAGAAAAGTTAACATTTTCTGATTGCTCTTCTCTCAGGAATGTCCTCCACCTTTTACTTCCAATAGAATCTATATGCAGTGGACTCCTCAACTCAAGCCTACTGAATGAGATACTGACTGTGCCAGCATGCTGTCCATATGTTTGCATCTATCTTCTCCACTGACTGAAACAATGGCAACAAATAGTGCGATGACAATGACCAAGAGGTGAAGCCAGTCTTAAGCTTAATTCCTGGCTCCACACTTTACTATCTCTTAACTTGAGTCCACATTCCTCATGTCTGAAATGGGATTACCAATATTTACCTTGCAATATTATTATGGCAAAAAATATGTAAAGTCCTTGCTCCACAGTAGTTCCTCAGTAACTGAGAGCTGTTATTCGTTAAAATAAAGGTGAATAAGATTTACATGGCACTTTTCTATCCATGAACTCATTTAACAAATCCCCAGCCTTTAACTTGGGGGTCTTTCATATAGTGGTCACTCAAAAGGTAGAATCCAGAACTAGGATAGAGTTTACAAATAGTAATCTAAGCATCTCATTTTACCAATGGGGAAACTGAGGCTCAAAAAGGGGACATATTATAGTTTTATCTAAGCAAGTAACCTACTGAATAATAATTCAGAGGACTTTTCTTGATGATAAACTCGACCAAAAACAGTATGACGCCACAAGCTAAATGCCACGGAGACCATCACCAGGGCATGGACGAACGCGCCCAGGATCAAATTTAGCTGTGTTGTCATACCCAGAATCATCCAATAGCATTATTAAAAGTGTTTGTTACACTGGATTCACGCTTAGAAAAATGAAGGTCAAACTTTCCAAAGGTTCTAATTTGCAAAAGCGGCTGGTGGGCAGGGTGCTGTGTGCGGACTCCCACACTGCTGCTTTCTGCCTGTTTCTCCACTTGCTCCTTACCCGGGGGTTCCAGGCGGCTAGTTCCATGCTCGGTCTAATTGGACAGGGGTGATTCTGTGGAACTGAACTGGCCACTTTAACGAGGCAGGGGCAACAGAGTCTGACTCTCTAGCTCTTACCAGGACCCTGGGTGGGCCTCTGCGTTTGCTCAGAAATCTTGAGTGAAGGCCCTCTGAAAAGAAGGTTCTGTGCCTTTCTGTCTCATTTTCCTGGAGCAGATGGGGTGCTAAAATTATGGATGCAGTGCCCCAGTTTTCAGGCACCTACTGTTTCTGTGGGAAGAATGCTTAGGTTAAAAGTTAGACAGCGTGGGGTAAAGCCAATTGAGAATGAGGCATCAAGGTACAGGAAGGGAAGACGCAGGTTTGGGACCACGTCTGTCTGTTTCCATCGTGACTTCAAGCATAAGCTGGTACCTCTCAGAGCCCACTCATGGTACCCAGACTGTGACTTTCAGAGGTGCCAGACCTTTCTTTATCCATGGTCCCTTCCTCTATATAAAAAAAAAAAATGTTTAAAAATTATATCCTATGACTGTTGACATGAAGACAAACAAAATATTTGACCCTAAAAGTTAATTTCCTTCTTCTGTTTTTATAAGAAGTTAAAACACTTTTTTTTTTTGTGGGTTCCTAAAAATACTATGGGGCCGAAGGCACTGTGCTGCTGTTAATGACTACACTGCCCAGTTCCCTTAATCGAAAAATGGAATTGATGGTACCTACCTCTCAACATGTCGTGAGCATTAGTGATGTAATCTATAACTCACCTACCACCATGATTAGTATCTAGCAGAAGCTCAATGGCTCTTAATATTATATTATTGTTATTACTCAGAAAATATAACTTAGCCATTCTTCAAAGAAAAGATTCTGAGCCTTTGGAAGGGGAGGCATAAGTTTGCTCCCTATGTGATTTACTCATTTATTAACTCCTTGACTTTTCCCAATAGCTGTGAGAACAAGGCCATTGCTCAATAGATGCACACTGAATAATGACAGTGAACTTAAAAGGAAATATTTTCCCACCAGAGAGAAACTTTACCAAACTGTCTTTATTTGCTATTAACTTTTTTTAATATAAAAATGTCAGAGCACTTAAAAACAAAAAAATGTCAATGGGCTGCAACTGAAGCTGGGACATGGAGTCTGGGAAGACGATCTAACTTGGAGTCTGACCTGTGACTGCAGGTCTGACTTGATTCTCATCAGAGGCTCGGCAGGTCCTTCACTCTCTAAGCCCCATTTCCCTTTTCTATAGCATGGGACACTAACCTTACCTATGTCAGGGATGTTGCAAGGCTCATAGGATTTAATGAAGGTTCACTAAGCAATTTACCAGTTTCCCATAGAACACTCTATTCCTTAAGGATGCTCTTTAAAAATAAGTAAGGAATAGAAAGATGGAAAGAAAGACAGAACTAAGGGGGTGGGGGAGAGAAACCCATAGTTAAATGGTTCTGAAAATAATATAATGGTCCCTGATCCCTTGAAAAATCATAATGGATATTAGTATATTAAAAACTATAAGATCCTTTGTTAAAGAAACCTGCTTAGATTTTACAACCAGAAATTCCATATAATTTGTTTAAGCAACTTTTTTCCCTGACTTAACTATAAATATTCCATCTGATCTGGGATACGTCTACCACTATGTGCTTTTTTTTTTTCCTGCTTCCTGGTCTTAGCCATCGTTCCTTCTCATCTTACAGGTCTTCCTCTCAAATCCTACTTCTTTAATGTAGCCTACCAGGTTGTTCAACCTACAACAGCCTCCCCATGTCTCTCCTACTAGTTACTCTGTAGCATTTCAACCTCTATTTACTTTACAGTAGTTATTTTATCTAAAATCTATCAAGAATGTGTTTGTTCACTGTCTAATCCCTTAAGGGCAGGCAGTTTTCCTGACTTGTTCATTTTTATAGCCACTGCAATAAGAGTAACAGTGCCTGAGAGGACACTCCAATAATTATCGGCTGGCTGGGTGGCTGGGTGGAACACAACTATTACGTGATCTTTAGGAAACACCTTTAGCCTTCTGGGCCTTAGTTTCCTGATATATGTTGGAAGACTTAATAATTAAAGCTTTTCCCAGTGTTGTTATTGTTAATACAGCAGCTATAAAAGCACTATTTATTAAGTATTTACTATGTGGCAAGGAACTTTTCCTAGTGTTACTTTGTTTAATTTAATCTTTAAAACAGCTCTATGAGAGTTTACTATCCCAATTTAAAGATGAAAAAATTTGTAGACGAAAGCATGAATTCCCTATTGGTAAGTGGTAACGGCCAATATGTCTGAGCCAATTGTCCAGTCCGAAGCCAGTGCTGTTTCTACTACATTGTATATCTGTGAGCAGGAAGGAAACAGTAGCTATCACTATTGCAAAAGAAATATGACTTCAAAAAGAAAAGGAGTAAGAGAACAGGTGAAGCATTTTGCAAATAATTCAATTCACTGTGTATTAGTTTATGCCTGGAAAACAAGAAGCATTTCCTGAGTCAGTGGATTTTAAAAGAGTCTAACTTTAGATCTATACGAATGTCTTCTAATTTTTTAATAAAATCTTTTGCATTTTATTCATAGCTCTTATTCTAAATCATCTCTTTACTTGACAATCAAGCACCATCCACCTCCCCCCTCACGTGAAGAGTTTATTTTCTCTTGGAGAGCAATTACCGGCAAATGCCAGGCTACAGAAGGTGTTTCTCCAGCAGCAGCATCTGTCTCCTTGGCAGGATCCTCAGGCAATTTTATTGGCAGCATTAAAATGGCCAGGGGGTCAGTCAGAGCTCAGCTACCCACAAATTCTTGGGTCACCTACAAGCCTCTGTCTGAACGTCTCGAAAAGAAGAAACAGGCATGGAATCACCACAAAAGTTAAAAATCAGCAAAAGCCAATTCTAGTTCAATAACAGCCAGTTAGGCCAATCTATTTGGGCCAATCTATTGGAAGCCAAGAAATTCCCATGATCCTCTCTGCTAAACTTAATGGCAATAATAGCAACCAGAAGAAAAGCATAAGACACCCAAATTTTTAGGTACTAGGCAAATATATGCTCTGATAGGCAGCCTCTGAAATGGTCGCCAGAGATCCTTGCCTCATTGTACCTATGGCTTTGGTAATCTCCTCCCTCTGAGGGTCATTTCTAATAATTAGAACATGGCAAAAGAGATGAGATGTCACTTAAAAATTAGGTTACAGAAAGAATCTAGCTTCTTCCTTGCCAGCCATCTCTTGTCTTCCTGTCCATTGTCTCTGATGAAAGCTAGCCGCCATACTTGTGAGCTGCCCTATGGGGAGGCCCATATGGCAAAGGACTGAGGGAGACCTCTGGCCACCAGCATGCGAGGAACTGGGCCTGCTAACAAATGAGAATGAGCCTGGAAACAGATCTGACTCAAGCCTTGAGATGAATACAGTATCCCTGACCAATACCCTGACTGTAGCCTTGTGCGATATCCTGAGCAAGAGCACTCAGCAAAGGATACCCAAACTGTGAAATAATAATATTTGTAGCTTTAAGATGAAAAGTTTTGGGGTAATTTGTTATGCAGCAGTAGTCAACTAATAGGTGTTCTTAAAACAGAAAATAATATATATTTTTAAATGATGTCAATACCATTATCTCTTTCAAGTCAACTCCATGTCACCTCCATGGGCCTATCCTAATCACCCTACTGAAAATTACAACTTACTCCTCTACTCCCACAGAATTCCCAAAATTCTTAAATATTATCTTTGAACAGTTTGTTACTCAAAATGTGGTGTTGGAACCAGCAGCATCAACATCACGTGAAAGTTTGTTAGAAATGGGAATCTTAGGGACCATTCCAGACATACTGAGTCAAAATTTGCATGACAGGAAGATCTCAAGGCAATTTATGGGTACATCAACATTTACGTAAGACTTTTAATACTCTCTCTCTCTCTCTCTCTCTCTCTCTCTCTCTCTCTCTATATATATATATATATATATATATATATACATACACACACACATTACATTTTATTGGGTTATCTTTTTTTTATGTCTCCTATCTTCCTCCAAAGCCCAATGAAAAGTGAGATATGAAAGTCACTGGTAATCCTCACTTTTATCATTTGGAATTACCCCATCTGCTCTTGTAAAAGTAAACACAGAAATGAGACAGATGGAGGAAATATTCCTATGTAAATTTTACAATAAATTTTAGAATTAATACTATTTTGATCTAAAGCTCATCTGACCTAGGTTTCTGTCTCTTGCAGAGAGAAACTTTACCAAACTGTCTTTACTTGCTATTAATTTTTTTTAATATGTCCTAAATGGCAGGTCAGAGCCATTAAAAAATCCTACAGTTTACCTTTCCATTTGTCACTAGTAAGGGGTTGACTGAAATCTCTCTCTCAGCTGCAGCTCAAAAATTCCAGGGAAGACTGTAATTGGTCCTAACACATCATTTGCATATTTCCAGAACAGTCAATGGTGTCTACAGGACTGGAGCTGAATGGTAAGCTCCAATCCAACCACGTGGTTGAAGCAATAAGAAAGTACTGTTTCTCTAAAAGAAGAAAATGGAATGTTTTTTTCTGAAGAAAGGGAGAGAAGTACTAAGTAAACAAAATGTCAGATGCTCATTGCATTTTACAACTTTATGCTCTTTCGGTGCTTTTCCTTCACCTGAAATCCCCTACATAAAGGACCTGCCACCTCCATTACTTGATATACTTCCATAATCCTGGCAAGTTCCTGATTGTTCCTACTCAGCCTTGCAGAATCAGTTCGTGAGTTACCTCCTTTGTGAGGTGCTAACTTCCAGGGTAGACATAGAAATGTTTTCTTCACTGATCTTACTATACTCTTCCACCCTCTATAGAGAAAATAATTATTATAGCAATTTAGTGCATTTTGACCCACTATAATAAACACACTATTAAACTTTCAACCTTTTGTTTACCAATTAATATGCAAAAAGTAAATGTTCATACAATTCCTGAGCCTTAGGATTGAGGGTTAAGGCGATGAGGCAGGGCTTATCATATAGTTTTCAAAATTTCGCAAGTTTATTTTGGCATGATTGCATCATCGCATTTCTATAGGTTCTCCACCTACCCTTGAGGGTAGCACAATTTGCCAAAACCATGTATAAAAATAGTCTCTTCCATAAATAACAGACACGCACACTCCATGTCCACCTGCTTTTCTTCTGTCCTGTATCTCCCAGCCCATGCCCTCTAACAACTGCAGGTTAAAGGCCTCCATGTCATTAGCATTGGAGATCCCCACCTGTCTCTCCATCTGGGACACTCTCAGTGGTAGTGACAGAGCTTATTGAGTCACCCTGTCTTTTTAGAAGTGTTGCAAGGCCCCGGGGCTGCTGCTAATTACTAGACCTGTTACTAGTGTGTGTGCTGTTCCTCTTCCCCAGGAACAGCTTGTTTGGAGAGTGGGGGGAGATCCATGGGGATGGGCATCTTCATCCTGGCAGAGCTCATAGTCCCGCTTCCAAGAGCTAGTATCAGCAGCTGAGGATTGGGGGAGGGCAGATTTGGGTCAGAATCAGCAGCTGCAAACAAAAGCAATTGGCTGACTCTTCTGTGACAGTTTTTCTACTCACATATTTGGAATCCAGGAACTTGCCCTATATTACTCATTGATGAATGACACCTGTTTAGGGTAAGGCATCTTGAAGGCATTTAAAGCTCTCTGTGATTCCTTGTTCATTTCTCGGGATGTTGTCTATAGCTTACCAAGTAACTTGTCTTCCCCACCCCAATTCAATTACTTCATGTGAGCTTTCTGTGGCACGTAAGCTCTCACATTTTCATGGGTGCACTGACATCGGGAAGCTTTTTCACCTACATTGCATCTTCTTGCCCACTTTGCTTAGAGATGCTGAAAAAGCGAGATACTTGCTTGCTTGGCCTCCCTTTTGGCTGGAAGTAGCAATATGATCCAGTTCTGGCCAATAAAGAATCAGCAGGAGATGGGAGGTGTCTTGTTTTGTGGGAGTTCCTTCTGGGAAATTTTTTTTAACCTCTGGTAAACAAAAAGAGACAAGTAAAGAAAGCTTTTTCATATCATCCTGCCTGTCTATAGTTCCTTCTGTTTTAGTCAAGTTATATGAAGATGTGGTACTTGTTTCTATGGCAGCTACTCTGGGACCATGAAACACTTAGTCTAAGGATGGCACAGTGCAGAAAACTTGCGCCCCAGAAAACATTTTTGAACCACTGCTCCGTACTTGGGGCCACCCACCTCTGATTCTTTGTTAAGTGTGATAAGAAAATTATTTTATTCTTGAAGTGACTATTAGCCAGGTGTTCAGTTCTCTCTTACAAACAGTCTTATGTTCTACTTCGAGATTCTTATGCTAACACTTCTGAAATTTTGTAAGGTCACAGAGTAATTAATGAAAGCACAGATCTTCTCCATATAAACATGCACACCCCAAGTCTTGCCTACACTTTCAGGAGCATCACAGACCCTCTACAAACCAACCGATGGGCATGTCCCAACCTATAAATCTCCTGTTTATAGAGAAACCTATTGATTATGTACACACACAACAGGATTGTATAATCAACGCTGATACATACAATAAAAATCCCAAGGCATTGTAAGTCACTTTTTCTTAGAAGATATGTATATCATCATCATTACTTGTTGAATGCTTACCATCCTGAAGATCCCTAAACACCATTCTAAACACTTTACATGTGTAATCTCATTTGATCTTCACACTCTGTGAGGTATTACTACTATCTCCAATTTATACTAAGTCTATATAGTAGACTATGTATTATAGTGAGAAAGTAAATTAATATAATTTAGAAACTGCAATGAAATGGACTGACATATTCCGCTAAAATGCTCGATGAACAAAGGGTATCAGTTGTACATTTTAATTATTTTTTTTAAGTAAGATGAATTCTTATTAGTGCAGCTCAATCTGAATAAAGTGACAACTGAGTGTCCTAAGTAAACTATTCCACTTGTGGTACATTAGGGTTTACTAGATTTAATAACTAATCTGAATATAAACACCGAGTGCTCGTCATGTATCGGATACTGTTTAAGCACTTTATTTGCATTATTTCACTTCAGCTTTATTATAAACCTGTGGGGGTAGGTAATGTTATCATCCCCATCTTACAGATGCTGAAATTGAGGGACACAAAGGTAACCTGTGGAAGAAGACATAGCTAGGGAGTAACTGTGTCCAGATATCAACCCAAGCAGAAGTTTTACCTTGAACTATTATATTATACTGAGTCCACTTGACTTGCATAGTCTCAATCCAGAATCTGAAAATTGATAGAAACATTCACATTTTCCTGACATTAAACGCCAAGCTTCTAACATGGAGTAAGTTTACTTTCTCCTTAGAAAGCAGAACTCAGCTATTCCCATGGCTTTCAGCATCCCACAGCACACATCAAGGAGTCAGTCCACACTGAACTCTTCTCTCTGCAGTCACTACCTTGGAAATCTTATCGACCCCATGGCATCAACCCTCACCTTTTGGTAGAAAATGCTCAAGTCTACATCTGCCATCCTGACTACTCTCTCAACCCTCAGGACTTATCCCACATGGAAGCCTAAAGGTCACTTCAAATCCAGTGTCTGAATACACTTGAAATCATAGGATCTTAGAGATGGAAGAGACAATAAAAGGTAGGTGGTACAGTTAAAAGATAATGGGTTTTGAACCCGGGAAGCCCAGAGTTCAAATCCTAGCTCTGAATCCATTTCTTCTGTAAAGGAGGAGTAATATCTCTCATTTTCCTTCGACCTATAGAGAGATTAAAGATAATAATGGATAAAAACTTGCCCGGAAGTACCTGGTACTTCATAAGCACTCAGGACATAGTAGTCACATTTACTACTATTATCATCATCAACAAAATTTTGTTCATCCACCAAATGCATAAATCTTTCCACAATACCCACAACAGATGGCCATCCAGGCTCTGCTAGAACATTTCCAAAGATAGAGAGAGCCTGTTCACTCGCACCATCTCCCCAGGCAGCCGGTTCTATTATTGGACAGCTCTCACTGGCACAAAGTCTTTCCTACGTGGAGCCAAAATCTGCCTCCATGAATTCCTTTGGCCGTAGCTATGTCCTGTGGAGCAGCACAGCACAATTCTGCTCTCTTCTCACAATAAGAGTCAGTCCTGCAAAAAGCAATCATGTTCTCACCACATCCTCTCTCCTCCAGCCATTCCTTCCCATGTACCCTATCCCATGAAATGATTTCTATATTATCCACAATGCTCATTACTTCCTCAAAGCATGGTAACCAGAGGAGATACAGCAGACCAAAACCTTGTATGAGTGAACACTGCACTTCCATTAATGCATTCAAAAATCACACTGTGATCTCCTTAGTGGCCAGATAAACATCACTGTTGCGTCATCTAGGGCTTGAGGCAAACAAAACCTGTAAGTGTGCCCTTCCCTTATTAAAGGAGACCATGCTAAGTTTTCCCTACCTCATCTTATTCCCATGAAATGTGGGCACCAACAACTTGACTTATCCTGTAGACTCTGACTTTGGCCAACTGAGAACATTCTGAATTGTTTCTCTGCTATCTTACTTAATAATCGTGCCTGGATTCTTTATCCCAGCTATTGATAGTATGTTTCAGTAAGTTTGCTCCAATGTCTTCAAATTTAGCACCAAAGAGGCCTCTACTCGGTTCATTTCCATTAGTTTTAAAAAATGACTCTTTAGTGGAAGATACTAGATTAGAGTCTCAGGATGTATAAGGGAGTCCCTGCCCTTAAAAGGCAAGGGAGACAGACACATAAATGAAAATGACAAATCACCTGGTAAGTGCAAAGATAGGGGATGGCAGCCGAGAAGCAGTAGCCCAGAAGTGGCTCGCACAGGTGGCTGCACATTAGCATCATCTGGAAAGGTTTTCATTGGCCACACCCCAACCAATTAAATCAGAACCTCTGAGGGTGAGACCCAAGTGACAGGACTTTATAAAGACCCCAGATGACTCCAATGCACAGCCAAATTTGAGAAGCAGTGGCCTAGACCAGACCAGTTCTTCTCATGCTTTAATGTGCATATGAACCACCTGGGATCTGTTAAAAATTGAGGTGCTGAGTCTGTAGGTCTCTGGTGGAGCATGAGATTTTGCATTTTTAATTCCTTGCCCAGAGACGCTAATGCTGCTGCTCTATGGATCACATATAGAGCAGCACCGGCCTGGGACATACCATCTAATTCTCCCTAAATTCCCTCTCCAGTCTTGCCTCCTTATAGCATATTTTAAGTTGAATCCTTCATTCTAGCTGATTGCAAGACAAATAAGTGGCAAGATAATACAATGTTGGTTTATGAGAGGACCTGTGAAAACTCAGAAGAGGACACCTAATCAAACAAGTGATGGCTGAAGAAGGCTTTCCAGAACAGGATATGATTTCACTGAGTTACACTGAGGAGTTGTTCCAGACACAGCAAAAACTGGGCATAGCCTCAGAAATGGGGGAGGAGGCAAAAATAAAGCAACACATGGCCTGTTCAGGAAACTTAAGTATTTCTTAGTCCCCTTGGACTCTATCACTCACTCATATCTGGCCTGGGGTTTTCCCTCCAAAGTTGATTGGAGTCATTAATTTTTCACACATTTAAGCCAGACCAAGATGTTTTCAAGGGCAGAACTGGCTTCACGCTCTGAGTACCAAGCAGGGTGCCCGGCGCATGACAGATCTCAGAGTATGTTTGTAAAATAATCATGAATTACATTTTTTTAAAATAGATTTTTCAGTTCCAATATATTTTTTGAAGTACAAAGTAGTGTAAAGGGTTAAAGTTATTTATGGAGGTTTTGAAAATGATGTAATCCAGTGCTAGCAGGGTGGGGAAATGCTAGCAAGGATAATTAAAAAGAGGAACACTTCTAAGAGAGGATGTCAAGGGGTGTAGGCAGTGTGAGGATAACATATCTGTATTTGTGGAAGGTTGGTGGGGCTTCTCATTGGGAGAAACATAGCCCAACCTATTCAGATGATTGGCACGGAGCAGGGGAAAAGTTACCTTGTCTGGGGCCAATAAAACCACAAAGAGCTAAGCTAGAGAAAAGTCAGCCTAATTCTATCAGACATTACAGTCAGCCCTGGTTAATGTGAAACAATTAATACAGCCATTTTTATGCAGATTAAAACATTTTAAATTAACAGGTCAATAGCACTCATATGTTCTGAATTTGGGCTCCACCAGAGCCAGGTGAACCGTTACGTGAACCAATCTAAACTTCATTACAGAGGAGGGCTCCAATTCTCAGAAATTCGCACTAAACTCAATTTGGAGTTAATCGCTCACATTTTTCTCTCATCTACCAGATATCCTAATCTAAAGACAGATCTGCTAGGCTTTCTTTTATGACAAAGGACAAAGAGAACATGAATTATTCATTAGTAGCAAAGGTATCATTTAATCTGTTTATTTTCCAATTAGGTGAAGTCAGGTAAAGAAGCAGTCAATAAAACCAAGAGTTTTCCTCCCATTATATGGAATTAAAAGTAGAGAGAGTTAATGTGGGTCTTGGAGGCTATAAAAAAACATTCAATTAGCAGTGGGTATTGGAGACAGGACCGCCAAGAACTGGGAAGTGCTCACCGTCTAAACGCCTCCGTGTGGCAGGGCTCTGAAGGTTCTCCAGGATCATCCCACCAGCATTTCCTCCCTTCTGTCTCTTCTCGCATCAGCCCCACCTTGACGTTCACCCTCCTCCTCAGCCTCTAAGCCTTCGCTCAAGCACCACCCTGGTTTAGTCGTCTATTTGCTCTGCTCCCATTAGCCTTCCAATTATTCTTTTGAAGCCCTGCTCCCCATTCTGCAGCCTGTGAAGATCGTTCAGTCCTCTCCCTCTACCCAGGTGGTTGCTCTCGTCGGTGCTCCAGTCACTGTTTGGGTTTTACCTGATTCTTGAGAACTACTTGAGAGAGAACGGGACTGAGGTTTTTCCCTCTTTATATCTTCAGTGCCCTGCACAGAGTAGTTGCTCAACAAATGTTTGCCCCATCGCCCCTAAACTATGCATATCCTGTAGATCCTGGAGCCTGCCTGTTTAGTCTCCTTCCTCACCTTTTGTTTTTACTTTCCATTGAAGCCTCCAGGAAGTGACTCTGATTTCTTTGTGCTTCAGTTATGAGTTCCTTTCGGGCCAGCCCGACGGCAGAAGGCAGGCAGACAATAGGAGGGACAAAGAATAGCAAAGAATAGCTTACCCTTTGTTGGCTCTCCTCTGTACACCTGCTTCCTCCTCTAGACTCTTAGACCCACTGTGGTTCCTACAGCTAGAAGAGGTGAGTCTGCTTTGGTGAGAGTGCATTACACAATGGGGCAGAGTGGGAAATAGGGCGAGAATCAAAACCAGCCCTGCCTCTTTGAGCAAATCACCTAACCTTTCTGAACCTTGGTTTTCCCACCTGTAAAAAGGGGATACGTTTCACCTAAATCCCGGTTTGGTGTGAGGACTAAATAAACTAATATACATAAAGAGGCCTAACATGGTGCCTGGTACTCAGTAGGTGCTATTAAGATAACCAGATGTTTATATATTTTACTATCTACTAGACTGAACTTCTGAAGGACATAAATCATGCCCTGTTTATCACTTTTGCCCCTGGAGCTCTGGAGCCAAGCTGCTATAGACCGAATATTTGTGTCACCTCCAAATTCATATGTCAAAATCAGCTCCCAATGGGATAATGTTAGGAGGTGAAGCTTTTGGGAGATAATTAGGTCATGAGAGTGGAGCCCTCATAAAAAAGATTAGTGACCTTATAAAAGATTAGGCCCCAGAAAACTCCCCACCACTTCCACTATATGAGAACACAAAGAGGTCAGTAGCCTGCAATGCTGACAAGAGCCCTCAGCAGGACCTGACCACGTCGGCACCCTGATCTCAGACATCCAGCCTCCAGAACTGTGAGAAACAGATTTCTGTTCATAAGCCACACAGTCTACAGTACTTTATTATAGCAGCCTGAACTAAGATACAAGCTAATCATTTCAAGTAGGTACAACAGTTGTTGAAGTACATAATGAAAGGTAAACTGGGATAAAAGAAAATCAAAGTGTGAAGTATCTTTGACTTCCCTCACCATTCCATCCTCACAACACCCCAACGCAGAGACCATACTCCTCTAGAAAATACCTCTAGAATATACCTCTAGAATAATGAAATTCTTGATTTCAAGAAATCAAGAGCTCACTGGTCACATCACTTTTTTCAAGTCTGCAACATCAGAGCCATTTCACCAGCCCAGCATTGGTCCTTAACCAGATATGTTTTCTCTCTGATTCTTGGTTTCGATTCTAAAACAAATTTAGACTAAATAATTGCTTAGGTTCTTTCCAGCATTAGAGATTTATGACTCTATAATCACCTACAAATGCTTTCATTTATTCAACTAGCATTTACTAGCAACTTCCTTGAGCTCTGCTCCTTAGCCAGGCGTGGACATCATGAATAGGACACATCCCCTTTCCTTAAGGAGCTCAGACCAGCAGTAAAACTGCTGGGAATAATTAGCACTCCCTGGTAGCTGACTCTCTAGTCCTTGCCATAATTTCCCTTTATATTCAGAATATAAGGCCTTACTCAGTCTACCTTTTTATCAGCCCCAAACCCGCCAAATCATATGTAGACACGAACTTCAGTACATCTAAATAAGTTCAAGAACAAAGAAAAAGGCAACAGTCATGTTCTGCCTGACCCAGACATAAATTCTAAAGGTAGCAGGAAGCAAAGTGGGCAACTATGACCTAATCTGGATTTTCCCAAGTTAACTTCTACAGAATGCTTTGAAAATGCATTCTATGGACAGGTGCATATGGGAAGCATTGTGTTAATCTCCCTCTCCACCGCAGGACTTCTCAGAGCCTTTGTCTTACCATGCATACTGTGACTTTCTATTGGGAGAGGCAGTTACTTCCATGTAGTTTTTCAATATGCACTCAGCCACATAAAAATGGTTTTGGGGCCTGGAACACTTCCTTACCAAGGGATAAAGAGCCCAGTCTGCACTGGACTCCCCACCCTACGTGGAAATACATTTCCTTGTTTCAGAATCAATACGTGCTCCTTTGTTCTATTTAAGGGTATGTGTCAATGGCCCTCGTGTATTCCTCCAGCTTTCAGGATTTCAGAATCCAGAGGGAATGAAAGGCAGTCTGCATGGGCCAATTGCCTTGCTTTGGGGGAGGGGGGTTCACCAGCCAGGGGAGGCACAACACTCACTATTAGGACTGATCTGACTGTCTCTTCTCCATGTAAGTAAAGCTTGTTTCATCCAGTGCTTGACTGCTTGATTACATTATTTTCCTTGGCAACTCTCATACCAAGATGCAACAGGAGAAGTGTTTAGACCTCTATCCCTGGCAGCTGGCAATGTGATGATCTTTGCTCTCCTCCATGTAGTTGGAGTCCTCCCCTGGCACTGGTAACTGTTGTTCTGCTGCAAACTCTCCAAGAAGACAAAGCAGGTGGCGTCTTAGCTCGGGCTGCCATCACAAAATACCATAGACTGGGGGCTTAAACAATGCATTTATTTCTCACAGTTCTGCAGGCTGGAAAGTTCAAGCACAAGATACTGGAAAATATAGTTTCTAGTGAGAGCTCTCTTCCTAGTTTGCAGATGGCACCTTCTTGCTGTGTCCTCGCATGGTGGGGAGAGAAAGCAAGCTCTCTGGTGTGTCCCTGTACAAGGGCACCAATCCCACCACCCTCAGGACCTCATCCTATCTAACTGCCAAGGCCCCACCTCCCAACACCACCACACTGGGGGTCAGGACTTTGACACAAACATTCAGTCCTTAACAGGCAGAACTGCCCAACCTTTTTCCACTCAGAGCCCTCTGTACAGGAACATTGGTTGGGGCTATGTGTCTGGGGTCACACTTGGAGATCTGCTGAGATAATCTAGAGTATGAGCTGATGGAGAAGAGAGAGATATGCATCAGTCTTCCCCAGGGTTATCTCACACGCCACCATTCTGCAGCACCAAGTGCCTTGCATGGTGGACTTTGTTAGCAATTTTCCTGAGCGTGTGAGTACAGCTCTACATGATCTGCAGAGAAACCATCTCCCAGTCCTCCGAGGCTGCAGATGGGGCCTCTTCAGACCTGCTGCCAAACCTGGCAATCAGGCATCTCAAAATGTTTAGCTCTGCTATGGGAAGGTGTCACGGGAAAAAAAGGTTAAAAGAGCACCCAAACGATAGCATGTGTCAGAACACACCTCCCGTGCCTTGGCAGGAGAGGGGAAATGTAAGTGCTAAGACAAATCGCATTAAGCTTGCCAGGGAACTGAACCAAAACAGGAAGAAAAAGATTCTAGTCCTAGAGGCTGAGTAGTGAGTGCCACAGTGGCCCCTTGAGATGCGAGTGGCCAAATCACTTACTCTGCCATAGTTATTCTTCCTCAAAGCCAAAGAGATTAAAAAGTTAAAAAACAAAAACAAAAACAAAAAAACCCCATGAACATGGGGATTAATCTGAAATTCAGGTTTGTACTTTTAGGATGTTTAAAAACAATCTTCAGTTATATTTTCTTAAGCGGGGTCTCTAAGGACCCCACAGGTCACGTTTTGGGGAAGGAATCAAATCACTGCAGAGCACAAATTATTGAGTCTCTTGGGCCTAAAAATATACGTCCTGGCATCACCAGGTTGCTTGCTAACCATGACGGCTGTTGCATCCTACAGGGTGACATTTCTCGCAGCTGCCACTGAACTAGGAGCATGGAGTACATCTACCTAGCTTCTGAGAGGTGGGTAAGTTCATGAGTGTTCTGGACCAGATCACGTGAATTAGATGTGAAGAGAAATGACTCTTTCTGAGGAGAAGGAGGGAGGTTGAAAACAAGTCTTGGGCCTGACATCTGGGCTGGGGCTAGGATGGCATATGAGTTTTCATCTCGCTTACCGGGTTTGATCGACTAATAAGTGGCAATATGGAGCATTATAGTGAAAAGAATTTTTAGGCTGCACA
>CM053502.1:34154472-34332168 GCA_028627145.1 Eidolon dupreanum
ACTATACAACACTGAAAATGAACTATATCTACATGTACCGATATCAAGAAATCTTGGAAATATAACGAGAAGCAAAGTCAAGAATCTCTTACAACATGATTAGAAAGTTTAAAAGCAAAAGAAATCAAATTAAACAATAAAGTTTTTAGAAATAGCTATGGAAAGATGTCAAGAAAACAATGACTATGAAATTCAGATTGGAAGTAGTCTAGAGTAGTGCAGAGGGGTATGCTGTCAAGGAGGAACCCTTAGGAAGCTTCCAGAGACTCATGACATTCTATTTCATGGCCTGAAGAGTGGGAGCCTGGGTTTTTATTTTTATTATTGTTCGTTAATTGTCCACATATGTGGTCATAGACTCTTTTCTACATATTCTGTATTTTACAATAAAAAAAAGCAGGTCTCTAGCACCCCAATATTTTAATTAAAAAGGACTGTTACACTGCAACTAAATACATTATATACTGTTAAACCCCACAACAGCTTGGCAGCAGAGGGAATATCATCTTTATTTTGCAGATGAGGAAACTGGTTCTGAGCAGTTCAGTAAGAGAAGGGGCCATGAGTCAGATAGGGTCTCTTTGTCTGCAAAGCCCATGCATTTTCCTCCATACTAGATTTTGGGTAGGCAAGTCAAGTTAATCACTTTCCCCATGCTACCAAGAAGGAAAGAGCCTCAGAAAGATGTCATGTCTTGCTCAAAGTTACCCAGGAATTTATCATTACAAGGGCAGGAATCGATAATCTGACCCTGAAGTCCAGGCTCCTTACAGCACACCTAGCTAAATCTCGTAAATTATAGGCAAGGAGAAACTGGTACTTAATGTGCTAGTTCCAAAAAAGAGGAAATATACTAAGCCTCTCCAGTTTATTCTCTGATATGGTTTGCATGAGGACAGATACTTTTTCTCCAATACATGCAGCAGTGGAAAGATGTATAGAAAGATAGGACTGTGCTAATATGGTGGTTTGAATATAATATTCATATCCAAATGTGTTCTGCTCATCGAAGAAGCAATTTTCTCCAAGGACACTATGTGCAAATATCTGCAAATATGTTCATGCTTTCCTTCTCCCAGCCCCAAACAGCAAAATGGCATTACTCCCCTTTCTGATATCCATGGATTTCCTAATTTAAACAGTGCTATTGTCTTTCCTGTTTATGAGTTTGTTTCCTATTTCAGGAAATTTCAACCCACACATAAGCTACAAATGCGCTTCCTTCCATTTTTTCCATTACTCTCAATTAGGTAGTAAAATACAATCCACCTACGTGAACAGGATGGGTAAAAGAAAGTAATGGCTAAGTGCATTTTTCATTTTACACATAATGATTTGTAAGCAGAGTCAGAAAGTTCCCTGAAGCTAACTATACAGCACTTCCCCCATTGACGGAGGGTTTAGTTATTTACATCCATCACTGAACATCAGAGCTGAAAGGGACATCAGAAATCCATCCCATTATTGAGCACATTGTTTGGCACATGGCAATGGCTTATTAAAATGTTTGAAAAGTAAATAATAACAGCTCACAATTATAGTAGCTAATACATATAGAAAAAGCTTGTCATTCATCAGATACAGGTCTAAGCATTATATCTACATACATTAACTCATTTAGTCATTATAATAATATCCAAAGGTTGGTATTGTTGTTATCTTCACCTTAAAGACAGGAAACTGAGGCTGAAATTGATTATGGAACTTACCCAACGTCACACACCTGGGGAGCGACAGAGCTGGGATCTAGACTGTTGGCTCTAGCGTCTGTGTTTTTAACCCCCACGTTATTCTGAACATCTTTTAAAAGATATAGAAAGAATGAAGCCCAGGAATGTAAAATGACTACATAAAGGTCACACAAAGTGATAGTCTGGAAAAAAGCAAGAGGCTCAGAGCTAGTTGTCCTACTTGTTTGGGGACTTGAGCAACACATAGTTCCAGAGACCTACTGGGGTTGGGCGCCAGTGATTTCAAGAATGCAGGACTGATATCAATCTTACATTGGCATGTTCCAAACAAACCATGAGATAAGGGAGGGACAAGAAGATCCAACCCTCTCTTTCTGAGGTTGGTGCCCATGTAGTCTCAAGATGATATAAATTCAAAAGGTTGTTTAAGAAAAAGGAATTAAAGCAAAAAATATATTTTTCCTCTTACAGACATAAGCACCTGATAATAAATATTTTCTTTTCTCATATTTTACCCATCTACCATGAACAGAAAATTAGTGGGTAAGAAATAAGAGTTATGTATACATATATCCCCATGCATGGACCTACAAAGTGGACATGGGAGAAATTGTATAATAGAGAACAATTACCATTCGTATAGAGTATTCTCCCCTGTAATAATATCAGCCCACTGAATCCTCAGAGCAGCCCTGCACTCCCACAGGCAGCACAGGTTCTAAGTGTGGGCTCTGAATGTAGACTCGGGATGAAATAAAGGCTTTTCTCTGAACCTACTAAGGAACTTTTCCCTCTGGAACATGGTGGGGGTAGGGGGAATGGCTCATGTTGTCATGATGACTATCCGAGAACTTAAAGCAGACCTGGAGACCTAGTGATCAGCAAAGAGTATGTGACTATAGTGAAAATCAGGGTGACCGCCTTCATTCTAGCCAATGAGGATAAGAACACTGAGTGAGTGACCCAAGACCATCCAGATAACAAGTCACGGTGAGCCAGGTCTTGGATCTGGGCCTGTGTTCTTCCATGGCACTCTGCTAGCTCTCTTTCAAGGCTTTCCTCCTGGCTCAGCATTTCCTCTCAGCCTCCAGATAAACAACATTCTGCCTGCAATGACCATCACATTCCCAGTGTCACCTCCGACAGGAACCTTCCCTAACAGCTCCCACCCCCTGGCTGCATAACACTTGTCTTCTTACCTCAACATTATGCTCAGAGAATACTGTCTGCTTATGTCTCAGTTTCCTCATAAAAATGTGAGCTCCTGAGGGCAGAGATCATGTCCTACTGACTGCTGTGTCTTATTACCCAACACAAAGCAGCTGCTCAGGAAATTTTAGCGAATGAATGAATGAATGAATGAATGAATCCAAAAAGAAAAGTCCAAAATAGAATAATAAGAAAGGTGCATGCTTTAGTGAAAGGCTGACTGAACAGAGAGGATACCTGGATTCAAGCTGCAGTTTCCCTAGTCACTGGCTTCCCCACCCCTCCCCCATTCCCAAAAGGCATAATTCTCCTGCCCTGGATTTCTGTTTACGCATAAACAAAATAGAATAGTTGTACTTGACTATTTCTTCAGTTATGATATCTTTTGGCAGTCCAGGAAAAACCACTATTCTAATTTTAATGGGGATGGGGGTGGAGAGACAGAGAGATAGAAAGGGGTGGAAGAGGAGAGACACCTAAAAGATAAGCCAAAAAAAAATCTGTGACCTTGGACAAGTCATTTAATCTTCCAATGACTTCCAGTTTCCTCATCTGTAAACTGAGAAGGTTGAATCAGGTCATTTCTACTGTCTTTTCTGATTTTAACTGAATGCCTTTTAATTTTACTTTCCTTCCAAAGCCTTGAGTCCTGACCTAGAAATCCACTGTACCTTGTAAATGTTTTTTACAGTCCTTTTAAAATTCACACCATTGTAGTGGTCAAAGCCTAGAGAATGAATTTAAATCTAAAGTTTAAAAAGTGATTTCAAATACCTTCCAATAACACTAAACTTTTGTGCTGTTGCAGCATAAATCTTGGGAAAGGCTGCTATCCTCTGACTTTATAATTTTAAATGCCGGCCTTCAAAATAAAGCTGTCACGGTAAGATTGGTCCTAGCTCTGGCAGGGCAGCTGCTTCTGGGACTAAGAAGCAAAGATATGCACAGCTGTGATGATCTTGGAAAGTAAAATAAAATAATTCATCCCCCATGAAATGAGAACTTTCTTCTTCTTGCCAGTGTGGATCTAGAAAGACCCAATGGGCCTCCTAGGACCTGGACACCAGGGGAATCCAATGTGACGTTCAAAGGAAGCAACTCAAACAGACTTTCAGGGTACCCACATCAATAGTAGGTCATTGTAATCACCCCAAAAATGCATCTCTGATGGCACAGGACCATGGATGTTCTGTTAATCATTTTAACATACTTTTTATAAGCCAGGCAGCCATTCGACCATCATCTACTGAAATGTCTGCTTTGTGCCTGTTGTTTAGACACTGAGATAAAATAACAAAGACTCTCAGTTAAGTCTTTTACATAAATACATACCTAATACATCTGCACATATATACATACATGAATACATAAAAACATACATTTAAAAAAGCTAAATGTACATTTAATGACAAGTAATTGTTTCCTCTTATTCATCCAACAAACATTTACTGGGGCCCATTACTTGGCTGACAATCCCAAGCTACAGGGATACAGAAAACTCACAGCCTTGCACTCCCCTCACATCCTGCAGGGGAAGTCAATATATGAACAAGTATTTGTAACACTGGGGTTTGCATGTGCCTCTGTTTTAAACTCTCAGAGATTCACTTCATTCTGTATTTAGAATGTTGAAGGGCCTTGATTGGACACCACTTTAAGGCAGGAATTCTCAACCAGGGGCTCTCGTGGCCCCCAGGGGACAATGTGTGAAGACGTTTGGAGCTGTCACAGTGGGAGGAGGTGCTACTGACACCTACTGGGTAAAGGCCATGGATGCTGCTAATCATCCTACACCTACAGCAAAAAACCATCTGGCACAAAATGTTAATGGTACTGAGACTGAGAAATACTAATTAAAGTGTGTTTGTCTGCTCTAAAAATATTAGGGTTAAACTTTAAAACGCAGGGATGCTTGTGGAATTGAAAATTTTAGGAGAGAAGCCTGAGGTTAAGTTAAAAAGAAAAGTCTAAAGAATCAAAAAAAAAATATTCAATTGAATTTGCATGGAAATAATAAACATTTGCAGGATGCATTAATGTTTGCCTTATCCGAGAGGAAATTCAGGGATATTTACAACTTATAACAATTTCTTTATATATGCCCTAAAATGGTGTGTGTCATACCTCCCACTTCGCCAAGGGGAGAACAGTACGCAGAGCCTGCTTTTGGTTTTCCACCTTGTGGGGTCCATAGTTTAAGACTTTCCATCTCCTAGTTACAAGAGGAACTTATCTCCAGAAAGACACATGGGCCCTGAGGCCTAATGCAAAGTTTGAGAAAGGCTGTAACTCAGGCATCAGACAATCAATATTCCAATTTTGAATTTAGCGCTTTGGAGCAAGAATGTTCAGAAACACACATAAAGAATCTGCTTATGATTGAGGTTCAACTCATATTTATAATATAATCACCTAATAAAAACGGTAATGACCTCTGGCTGACTTTAGACTGCATGCTGTAGCACACACACTCCATAAAAGGATTTTCACAGACCTTGCCTTCAAGAAAATACATCTAAATTTCTGTTTTTTCTATCAAGACTAAAGACCCCTGACCAAAATATCTTTTTGCTTTCAGAGTGCCTATATACACAGTATGTATAGTAGATTATCTTGTAATAATATAATATTGTCCTCAAGAAATCTTTCTGCTTATACATGTGACTTTTAAGATTAATATATAACACACTTCTTGGTTCATCCTCTTTGCATGCAAAAAAAACAATTTCTCCTCCCTACCATGACTACCTTAAAAAAATAAATCAAGGTGGCCAGTGATTGACATTCATAGCTGCTGGTGTTTGCTCCATCCCTCTGCCCCTCCAGGCCCAGCTGAAATCATCTATATTTAAAGGAAGATAAAAGAGAATAATGCGTAGCAGCTACAAGTGCAAAAAGAGGTGAAGTGGTGTGAAGAGATCTCAACTGTATAAGTTTATCTACTTCCCAAATTGCCTATGCTCTACTTTTATTATCTATGACCTATTGTTTCCACATCTGAAAATTACTTCCTGAGTCTATTAGCAAAAGTGGATGAAAAGAAATCAGTAGCAGTCGCAAATCCTGGTCCAAGTGGAATGAATCAGGGTGGCTTCCCTCGCCGCTGGCATAGGCGTGAACGTATTTCAAGAACATAATCACTAGGTTCTTATAAAATTCAACTTCATTTTTTCCCACTGCAAATCAGATATCTGTGGTACCATTCCGTAACACATATCAGAAGATACTTAAAGAAATGCTAAAGAAGAATTGGTTATAATTTTTCCAGCCTTATTTCAGACCCCTCCAGGAAGCACATCTCAAAGGGAATTTTAAAAGAAATACGTGATTTTTTTTTTAAAGCCAAAAAAATTCTTGACTGCAAAGCCTTTCTATGGCACAGACAGGGAGACAGGTCCCTTTGCTGGAATTTGAATTTGCTGATACAGGCATGCTAAGTGTACTCGTCACAAATTAAAACACACAAACCAACCAACAAACAAAAAAAACTTTAACAGTAAATATTTGTTGAATAAATGAACAAGTAAATTATTTTATGATCGATGATAGGACTAAATGTTTTGTCAGGAAAGTAAACAAGAACAGAATAAACAAGAACGTCCTAAGAATGGATAAGCATTTTTGTCAAAATCATTATAATATCGCTCACCTAACAGGACAAAGTTTTGTAATTTCAATGCCTATTCACTAATAAATCAAAACATGTAAACCTTTATTACATTTTTTAAAACTTCTATATTAAGCCTGGAAAGCAAGCTTTCGATGGAAGAAGTGAATAATCTTACAGGTTACCATTCTACTAATATATGACATAAAAAGAAATTTATCCCAGAGTGAATCACTTCTCCAATTATGCTGAATAAATTCAGAGCTACAATATTTGGAAATAAAAATGAAGTGTTTAAGCTGCAAAGAGCTTTAACCTCTCTGAGTGACCTAGCCGATTCTTTCTTCATCCCCTTGTCCTCCCTTGACACTTGGACCTCTCCTCTCAAATAGGACAACTTGGCCCTGCCTAAAGGTCCTGCCTGCGTAGCTCTCAAACCCTGGCTGCACGCTGCAATCATTTATGGATCTTTTATAAAACACCTTCCCCCCACCTCGGCCCCAAGATAATGTAATTGCTTTGGAATTGACCTGTGCATAGGTATTTATTAAAGAAGATTTAATGTATATCCAGTGCCTGGAGTGCTCTGTCTCATCCCACGAGAATAGTTGAGGCTCACCCTTCAGAAATGGAAGACTAAAAATGTCCCTACCTAAATTCTCACAGGGCTAAGTATCCTATTTCTTAGTGACTGGTACTACTACAACTTGCCACTCTGTCCCAGGTCACAGGCTGCTGGCCTTAGAGACACTAATCCTAATGATAGTACCCTCATTTAGGGCTTGTTCTGCCACCCTGATTACAGCTCCCGACTCTTCTGTCTACCCCTGGCTGTGTCACAGAATGGCCCAGGTAACGGCTGATGGGTACAAGGAATTCTCATGGCCTTAGTCTTGTGCTTACCCTAAAAGAAGCCCTCCTCACAAGCTGGTGGCTGTCTCACCTCCCACTCATTTCCTCCACCACAGCTAAGCATGCTTGGTGATAAGGAGTCCTTGGCACTGAGCTGCGTGTGCTTGATCTATGTTATCTTGCTGAACCTCACAACTACCCTCTGAGTCAGGCAATATTAGTGGCACCACTCAAGTAGTAGCAGAAACTTAAGTGATATCCTTGCCTCAGGTCACAGAGTCAGGAAGTAGCAGAGGTGGGAATTGAATTCAACTCTGATGACAAAGGTCATTGTCTTAGATCTGCTGTAACAACACACCAAAGACTAGATAGCTTATAAACAACAGAAATTTATTTCTCACAGGTCTAGAGGCTGGAAGTCCAAGATCAAGGTTCCAGCAGATTTAGTGTCTGGTGAGGCCCCCTTTCTAGTTAACAGACAAATCGGCTTTTAGCTGTGTCCTTACATGGTGGAAGGGAGAATGAACCTGGAGTCTTTTTTTATAAGGGCATTATTCTCATTCATGTCATGACCTTAGCACCTCCCAAAACCCCACTTCCAAATGCTATCATATTTGGGACTAGGTTTCAACCCCATGAATTTGAGAAGGACACAAACACTCAGTCTATAGTATCCATGCTTCTAAGCACCCTCTGCTTATTAACCATCATAATACCAACAGTTACACAGCGTTTGCTCTGTCTCAGGCACTGCTCTAAGCTCTTTACACAGATTGACATATTTAATCCTACCTGACTGCTATAAGGTCAGTCAGACAAGGAGACCGGGGGCACAGATGAGGTATGTCCCAGGTTACAGAGCTATAAATGTCAGAGGCAGGATTCGAATTTAGGAAGTCTGGCTCTAGAGTACCAACACTAAACCTCTTGGTCCCATTGTCTTCTCAACCACTACACTCAGTTGTCATTGAAGTGACAGCAGCTTCCATGACCCTCTGTCATCACTCTCAGCACACAGCAGTAGCATCATATGCACGTGGCTGCTTCCACCACAGCCTGAAGCCACCCAAATGTAGGAATAAGTCTTCCTCAATTCCAACTCTTTCCAATCTGACACAGCAACAGGCATATAGTAATTATCTAATAAAGAGCTGTTCTACCTATGTATTTATTCAACAAACATTTTGTGTGTTACTTTATGTGAACTTCCAGAAATAGAAAGGTCAATTGATCACAGTTCCTGTCTTCAGGAGTTGATGTTGTAACTGCAGACACCGACACAGATAACTACAATGTTTTATAATAAGTGCACACTAACAAAGGTATGAACCAAGTGCTGGGGATGTGCTGCAAGCAATTCAATAACAACACAGAAAGCTCAAAGTCCTCGTTTATTTTGGCTCCACTGTCTTGTCTTCCATGTACACTCAACTGGTCTGTACTTTTCTTAAATATCTTCCCCAAACCAACTTCTATGCTAGAAATGACTCCAAAACACTGCAGTTTTGAGACATGCAGCCCACAGTTGAGCCCTTTTCACTCCCAGCCCTGGAATTCTCTGTCTTCATATGTTTACAATAATTGTCTCAATGGGTAGAAAATCAAACTCATTCAATCTATACCTAGTCTCACACACTGCTGGGAACTGTCATAGTGATGTCAGTACTGCCTGGTAGAATCATTCCCATAGTGCCCTAGCTTATAAAGGTCCATTAGCCTCCCGTAGGGGTAAGTAAAAATGCAATCCTTAGTTTCTCACCATATAGTTTACTGCTAGAGGATTAATAATGCAAGAATTAAGCTTTATGAATATTGGAGTATTTTGCTCTTCTATTCACTACCCTATCTTCAATGCCTAGAACAGTCCCTGGCAAATGCCAGTGCTCAAAAAATATTTGTTGAATGAATAAACCAAGGCATATTTTTTTACATGTTTGTTTCCAGCTACTTGTATGCTGCTTGAGGACAGGGATGACTTTGTGCCTCCAGGACCTAGCAAGCATCTATTCTGCCTGCTACATAGTAGATGCTTAATAAACATTTAATGACTAAGTGGGTGAATGAACAAATGGAGAAACAGAAAATTATATCTCCAAGATAAAGAGACTTATCAAAACATAAAGTCTACTGAGAAATTACCATCATCACCTAGTTTTATTAAGGGAAAAGACAGAGTACTATCTTGCCTAATGGTTCTTTTCAATGAAATTTCTCTTGTTAAACATACACACACAGAGAACTTCAATGAATTATGTTAAGTTCATTTGGTAGAAATAAATTTGATTATGGAGTCTGACAGAGTTAAAAGCCAGAAAACTGAGAAGCAATCTCTTGGCAAAAAAAGTATCATTCAAATGTAGTCTAGTGTCTTCCACCTACATCATATTCATCTGAGGATCTCATCTAAAATAAAAACACCCAAGACCCATTTCTTTAATCGGAATCTTTAAAGAAAGTCACCTAGAAACTGACAGGTAATTTGTATTCATAAAAAAACTTGAGAATCATAGGCATATGTATATAGTCTTCAACTGTGGTTACTGCTGAGAGTATATTTGAAAGTTAGACAAAAGGAATGACCAATAAATCAATTCAGAGGACTTTCCCAGGAAGTCCTCACTCTTAATAGGTGGAGGACTCAAACATGTAAGGCATTATAGTTTATTCCATGTTACCTAAGAAACTTTTATCAATCAAGGCTCCAGTAAGACCTAAATGACATCTTCAAACTGAGTAACTTTAGAAGAGTTTGATAAAGGGACTAGTGGGTAGGGTTAAAGGGGACAGTGCAATGCTGCAGGTCTAGGAACCATGGGGAGTTTTTCCTGGAAAGCTGTTACCACCCAAAGGCCTTAAGGGACAGGAGAAGGAGCAGTTACTGGAACCTAAACACGGAGAGGCTGGATGGAGAGGGCCATCCTACAGGACTGAGACCTCCAATGGAGAAAAGTAGCCATCCTGTAGTAATGCTGAAATAGGGAAATGGAGAATAAATTTCCCAACCTTACCTATAACCTTCCATTGGTCTCCTGCCAATGTGCCCACTGGCCAAATGAACCAGAGCCAGATGACAAAGATGCTACTGGAATCATACTGGTCAGCCTCCTAGCACACAGAGCAGAGTGGAGGCAGGACCCGGAGGGGCAAATGGAAGATGTCCAGCCCAAACTCTCAACTCTCTCAAAAGAATTAAATATTGACACTCCATATCAGTGATTCTTCTACCAGAGGGAAACTGCCTCCAAGTAATTAACTGGAATAATCATATTATCACCCACAGGCTTCAGGTTGGTTTTGCAATAATAATAAAAACTGCTAATATTCCTCTTCTGTCTAAAAATGAGGAAGGCAGTAGCAAAAAAATAAGAGGAGTTTTAGAGTTGATGACCTAGTTTAAAATGCCGTAGAATTGAGTCCCAAATTTGAATTTCTTTCTCAACTATGAGCTGGATATAAATAAAGCCACCACCTGTTCTGCCTACCTTGGTATGTCTCTTACAATCATCACATGACATACTGGCAATTAAGGGTCTTCATGAAATTGCCAAGCCCTATAAAATGTAAGTTATAATTGTCCCCACTAAGTGCAGTACAGATGTGCAAATCTGTGCATTAGGAGGATAGAGCAACCAATTCTGTTTTCACACTTCGATGATCTGTGCCCAAATCAAAGGCGAACCACAACATATGCTTTGTGCAAGTTTTGTATTTTTAGCAATGCAATAGGGAGAAGAAAGAGTCACTGGAATGTACAAAATTTGGCAATGCAGTATAGAATGCCTCAGCAACTTGGAGGTGGATTAAGAACATATGTTTAACAACCTTTTTCATAAACATGAAAAGGAGAATAGCGAGGATGTCACTGCTTACTAAAATTGTTGCTGCTTTAAGCATTTCCTACCTTCGATTATTCCCTTTAAAGTAAATTAATTGTAGCAAAATAAAAATTTTAAAAAAAGCTCTGTAAGAAATGTCAAAAAACCTGGCTTCAAGATTCTGCCTCTGTCACCAGCTAAGCCATAAACCTCAGGGGTTGATGCTAACCTGGAGTTTCCAAACTGTGATGTAGGTGGCCATAGGGTGATTTTTTTTTTTTAATAGTGGCTTCAGCACCTAACAGAGGGCTCCTGAAGGTGAGGGTGGCAGAGGCAATTAGGAGGGGCTGCCAGCTGAGAACCCCCTCCCAAGTCTTTACCACTTTCACACAGGGGAGTTACGCGTGAAATCTCATATTAAAATAGGTTCCCACTGCTAAAAACGCAACAAACAAACAAAAACCACTTTGAAGGAGACGATCTCTGAGATTCCTTAAAATGTAACATAAGATAATTTTTTGAATTCAATCGCATCTGATTGCATTTGGAGCTGTGAAGCTGGACTACATTTTAGTTCTGAAGCATGAACCAACATATTTAATGAAGCTACAGAGTAAGACTCATCTATTTAGAATGGAATTAAAACCATGGCTTACAGGAAGTTTTCTTATGAATATTTGTTAGACTAAAGATATAGACTGGGTCTTTTCCCCACAGGGCATGATTTAGTTACTCTAGCAGTAATCTGATCACTACGTGTTAGCAAGTGCCTATGGTTAGAAACAGGCAAGCTGCCCCTGTCATTCAACCAAGAGGGTGACCCTGGTAACACAAATAATGCTGTTTGCTTGTTCACCAGCTAAAACAACTTACATGTTATGCAAATGAGGACAGAGTCAGCATCACTCACTGGATAAAAGCTGATCTACAAGTCACATGTAGAATATGATTTACCACTCTCAGCATTTTGCAGACAGAGAAACAAACATAGAAATCGAGGTTTTGCGTTAAAGGTCAAGGTCTTGTTTTCAAATTTCACCACTCACTAATGTCATGACTTTGGATAAGTTATTTCTAATCTTAGTTTTTCCGTTTGCCAAATGGAAACAATGATATTAGTGCATATGTAAATCCATGCAAAGCTCTTAGAGAAGTATTTGGCACATAGTAAATACTCAATTAATACTAACTATTGCTTTTACTATCTTATTTGTCAGTAAGGTAATATGTTCCAAGCACTGTACAGTTTTAATACTAGTCAACAAATATTTATTGAGCACCTATGAGGTGCTAGGCACTGTTCACCATTTCATTTAACCCCACAACAACCCTTTGAAGCAGGTATCATTACTTCCCTTGTATAGATATGAAAATTGATACTTTAAAAAATTAATAACAAACTAAAGGTTAAAACCAACTGACCAAAAGTTAATGGGCATTATCTTTTCTTGGGGTCACCATGAAGCTGATACGGTATTATGTAAATAAAGCATCTAGCCCAGAGTACGTATTAATAAAAATAGTACCTACTATCATTAATATAATCATTTATGTTACAATACTGCTTAGTACACTGTTTCCCAAATACCAATCCTATACACCTTTGTGTTGTTTTACCATATCTAACATCTGTCTTTACATACTAAGTCATTATCTTTAAAGTGATCAGCATTTTAGATAATTTAGATAAACTGCTTAGTATGAAGGCTGGAACACAGAGATGATGAAAATGGTGATGATAATGATGTGTTTACTATTATTATTATTGTGTGCCAATGCTGGGGATACAAAAGTGACATAGCATAGGGTTCTCTACTCATACAGAGCTAAGTCTAGTGGAAGGCACACGTAAACATATGTCAAGCACACTAATGAACTTATTATAACAAGAGATAAGACCTGCACTTGTCTGGAAAAATCAAGAAAGGCTTCACAGAGGAGGCAGCCTTTGATTTATGGCATATAGAATGAAGAGGAGTTTACTGAATACAAAATTAAAGGGCATCTGCAAGAGAGAGGCTGTGTCTAAGTCCTTCCCAAAAGCCCAGCTCTAGCACATGCCTTCTAAGAGCAGGCCGATTACACCTGAAATATGAGTGGACGATTACGAGTCCTCTATACCTCCTCCAAGATTATGTTTCACCCCTCTCTGAAAATGTCTCCATTCCAGAAACTTTTGGAGGCAGGGGGTGAGGAGAAATTCTCTTGAGTAATCTGCTTATTATAAAGCAATACAACCGCATGTTCCTTTGTCATTCCCAAAGGCAGGCTTCTACACGACAGGCTAATCACTTGCAAAATTATTGCGAGGAACTGGTTCTTAGTTACGTACAAGCAGAACAGCATTCACAGCATCTTCACATGGCTGGTTTTATAACTCAAGAAAGACTGCTCTGATTTAGCTTATTTTTCCAATTCAAACTCAGAAGATAATGGAACAAATGGATATTGGTACCTGTCAAATGAGAGGGAAATAGAAATGCAGGAAACAAGCCTTGAGTAATCATTCCAGGCTTCTTACATATGTTCATGGAGATAGTGTAATCATGTTGGAGTCCAGAGCATAAAGCATAAGGCTCTTGAGTAATTTTATATAGAAGATGTTACTCTTAAAATACTGACGATGTGTCAATGACTGTAGATTAAATATTGCTTGAATCACAGAGTTGTATATGTCACTCATGTAGACTGCTTACTGTGTTCTTTCTCCTTTCATATGGATAGTCTCTATTTTGTTCAGGTCCAGAAAGCCTCCCCATCACATTCTAGCAAAACTTTCTATGGAAAATTTTCATAAGAAAACCAGTCTCCCCACTATTTTCTCCTGTATACAACCATCTGCTTTGGCTAGCCTGCCATGGGGAGAGACTCCAAAATCCACTCAAATAAATCTGCGTCTGTAAAATCAATTCTCTAAGAATATGACTTTATAGCACCTCAATCTATACCAATTCCTTAATATTAACAATTGGGCATTGGTTCCAAGCTTTAGCTCAGAACTGATGGCGTGAAATTAAACTTAGCTCACTGCTTTTCCAGATCTAATGATGATGGTTCCTGGCCCTGGGATGACCTGACCCTGCCTGAGAGCTTCCCAAACCTGGCTCCCAAGGCAAGATGCTAAAGGCAGACATGGCTGCCTCTTGTAGTTAACAAAGAAGCTCCTGGATGGCTTGTTTGTTTGTATATAAGAACAGAGCCTGTGCGCTGAGGCTGAGGATTTCAATTATGTCTCTAGTATACAGGATACAGTAATGCTTTCATTCTCCTTCTCCTTCTCCCCCTCTCAATTGTGAGACACACCCACACTGCTGCTCATCTTACATGAATGTGAACCAACATGGCAACTTGCTGTTTGGGAAGAACAGTACCAAACCAACATTCTCTCACACTACAGCAAAGAAAGACACATAGAAAAATAGCTGAGAGTTAGACTGAGATCCTGCTCTGCTGATCACTGACTGAGCCACTAGGCAAGTTGCTTTATCTCACTGAGTCTGTTACCTCTTAGTAAGGACAAGTCCTTACCTATCAATGTTGATATGAGGCTCATTTATTCATTCTTTCAATGAGTGCTATATGAGTTTTCTATCACTGCCCTAACAAACTTAGTGATTTAAAACAACACAGTTTTATGATTTTCCATTATGTAGAAGTGCAACTAAGGTTTCATTGGGCTAAAATCAAATGTCAAGAGTGCTGAGTTCTTTCTGGAGCCTCTAAGGAAAACTACTTCCTTGCCTTTTCCAGCTTCTGGAAGCCACTGATTCCTTGGCTTGTGGCCCCTTCTTACATCCACAAGGCCAGAAATGGTAGGCTGAGTCCTTCTCCTGCGGCCATTTCCTGTTCTCTGGATCTGGGAGAGATTCTCAGCTTTCAAGGACTTGTGTAATTATAGTGGGCCCACCTAGATAATCCAAAATAATTCCTCATCTCAAGGTCCTTAACTTTAATCCTATTTGCAAAGTCATTTTTGCTACATTAAATAACATATTCACAGGCTCTGAGGATTAGGGTGTGAGAATCTTTGGGAGACCATTATTCTGCCTACCACAAGCACACACTCTATATAACAATAAGCAAAAGGAATGTCTTTGCTTCAGGGAGTAAAGATTCAAGTGAGCAGGGGTAAACAATAAGCACACACCGAAAAAACAAGCCAAGTATTTCATATGTTAGAAGGTATAAGCGCTAGAGAAAAATGTAAGTAGAGGAAGGGGAAGGGGAATGGAAGTATCAGTGAAGGGGATCAGACTATCGTATTAAAGATGGTGGCAGTACATTAGCGTGAGCTGCTGGTCAGAGAGTAGAATGCATGAAACTGAGATACGAAAGGGTTACGTTTATTGGGTTACATTAATTTTCAAAAATGTATTTAGAGAGCAAAACACATACTAGTTTCTTTTTCCCTTCCAACAGTGATGATTTTCCTATGAAAAAGTCTGTTAAAGTTTGTCCCTGTGATTCTTGGTTGGGTTATCTTGGCCTAGGATGCAATAGGTTTTATAGCACAGTGAAGAGGCTCAGCTCTGCAAACTACCAAGTGAAAGACCTGGAGATGTCATTTTCCTTCCGTGGACCTCAAAGTTTTCTTGAGTTCATTGGCATTTGCCCCTAGAGACTCATGCTATTTGGAGAATAAAGATCAGTAAATGTAATCAAAATATTGTGTTACTGGCATAAAGACAGACCTACAGATCAAAAAAATAGAGAGCCTAGAAATAAATCTTTACATATATGTGGTCAAATGATTTTTGCCAAGAGAGTCAAGACCATTCAATGGGGAAAAGACAAATGGCAATGGGAAAAGTGGATATCTACATGCAAAAGAATGAAGTCGGACCCTTACCTTACACCACATACAAAAATTACACCAAAGTGGATCAAAATTATTAACATAAAACCCTCGACTATAAAATTATTAGAAGAAAACATAGTGAAGAAGCTTAATGACATTGGATTTGAAAAGGATTTCTTGGATATGATATCAAAAGCATAGGCGACACAAGTAAGCATAGATAAATTAGACTACATCGAAATTTAAAACTTCTTTGCATGAAAGGACATAATCAACAGAGTAAAAAGGCACGAGAGAAAATATTTACAAATTATATATCTGATAAGGGGTGAATATCCAGACTATACAAAGAACTTTTATAACTCAACAATGACAACAACAACAATAACAATAACAATTTTAAATGGGCAAAAAACTTTGACATTTCTTGTAGAAGGCATATAAATGGCCAACAAGCGTATGAAAAGATGTTCAGTACCACCAATCATTAAGGAAATGCAACCCCAAACCACAATGAAATATCACCTCGCATCCATTAGATTGGCTACTGTTAAAAAGAACAGATAAGTTTTGGAGTAGATATGGAGAAACTGGAAACCTTGCGCACTGCTGGTGGGAAAGTTCAATTGCTATGGAAAACAGTATGGTGTTCCTTAAAAATTTCTATATAAAATTATCATATTATCCAGTAATTTCACTTCTGGGTATATATCCAAAAGAACTGAAACCAAAGTCTTAAAGAGATATTTGTATACCCAGGTTTATAGCAGTATTATTCACAACAGTCAAGAGGTGGAAGCAATCCAAGTGTCCACTGATGGATGAAGGGATAAACAAATGCAGTATATACATACAATGTAATATTATTCAGCCTTCAAAAAGGAGGCCATTTTGAAGTATGCTACGATATGGATGAACCTCGAGGCCATTTCGCTAAGTGAAATGAGCCAGTCACAAAACAACAAATGTTGTATAATTCCTCTTATATGAGGTATCTAGAGTAGTCATATTTATGAAAGTAGAAAGTAGAATGATGGTTGCCTGGGGCTAGGGGATGGGAGAAATGGGGAGTTGTTTAATGGGTACAGTTTTGGTTTCACAAGAGAAAAAGTTCTAAAGACTAGTTGCACAAAAATGTAAATATATTTAACACTTTAATATAGTTAAGACGGTAATGTGTATTTTTTATGTTATATGTATTTTAACACAATTAAAAATTTTTAACTTAAAAAATAATACTGCAAGATCCATAAAGATGTATGTGTAGGATATTTGTGAAGCATGTTAGAAATATTGGTGCTGCCCCTGCACTATGAGGTGCTCTGGGTGGAGACATGACAGTTTCTACAGAAACACAAACCTCCCCCCAGATCTGCTGTCATGAACAACACACAAAATAGATGGCTGTCTACCCAGAGTCCACAGCAGCCACAGGACAGTTGCGCAAGGTTTCTATGTCAGACCATGTCCTCCCACTACCCAGATGAAGAAGTGATGGATTAGCTATTATTCAAACATTGTGATTCAACATAAAATATGTTACTATATTTTAAAAAGGTAGAAATAAGACAACCTTGAGTCTAGGTGTTCCACAAAAAATTCTTCCTTGGATTTAATTTAGCTCCTTTTTATTCTTCAGAATTCCAGAGAAATTCATCATCACAGGCATGGCCTAGCTTTATAAAACAAAGTGTGTGGCAGAAACCAGCTTGACACACTCATTTCTCTGTGCAGGTTCTGGGCATTGGAAAATTGCCTTTTGGATTGTCTGTAATGCATTCACTCAGCAAACGTTTACTTAGCAAATACCATATACTAGCCCTTGGCCAAGACTTGGTGATATATAGGTAAATAAGACATTGCCCCTGCCTTTGAGGAGGCAGTCCAGTTGAGGAATCAGAGATCAAAACCTGTAATTACATTTCAGGATGTGCAGAATCCAGAGGCAAGAGACAGCGTGACACACTCAGAGAAAGAGAAAATAGCTCGGTAAGAGTGACAGGGCACTAGAAAGAGAGGGGCGAAGAAGTTACTGGGTTAGAACAAAGAGCAATTTAACTCTAGCCATATGATACTGTGTCCTATTAAAAATGTCTCCCAAATGGCAAGGTGTCATGGAGACTACCAAATCGTGCTGCACTTCACTGCTGATTTCATTTTACTTACAAAGGAATGGATGATCCATTGGTCACTCCCCTTGGGAGGTATTTAAATACGTCCTTAGCCACCTCTAGAGAGATGCACATCCCAGTGTGTTAGCAGCAGGAGTCACAGAGTTAGCAACAGTCAATGTTTTGATCTAAACCATGTATGTATGTCACCCCTGAGCTGTGAGCCCTTGGGTGAATGACTGAACTGCCGTGTCTGTTTTCTACACTATAACATGGGAAGAAAGAATGGCCTCCATCTCATTGGTTTGTTGTGTGGGTTAAGTGAATTAGCTTAGTACATGGTAAGCACTTTGTAAATGGCATGGATGGTATTCATCCATTCCTCCATTTATTCATTCTTTCATCAGACTTTTAATAGATAGTGTTCTAGAGACTGAAGATTTAAGATAAGTAAGGCATAGTCCCTACTTCTCAAAAAGCACTCAGGCTGTGGGTCAAATAGACATAATTACACAATAGTACAAAAGAATGTCAATTTGTTTTCTCTCTCTACCATTTAGGCTTTTTGAAAGAAGGGTCTTGTTTAAGTTTATCTCCATAAGAAGGATGGGACAGAATTTTTAACAGTTTTCATGGTGTCTATAAGGACTCAAGGATGGTCCCGGAAAACTGGTGACAAAAGAACCAGAGACTGACTAGAATCTGTTATAGAGTTTATATTCTATAACAGAGCCTGTTAGAAGAAAAAAGAAAAAAAAAAAAACGTAGAGACCAAATGGATCAACTCCTTCACTTTGCAGATGAATGAAATGAGGCTTAAAGGACCAAAGGAGTCACCTTGGGTCACTCCTTTAAGTCATGTCCTTGCTCCTGAGAGAGTGCCCTTCCCCTCTCCACACAGTACAGCGTCATTCCTTATCATTTGCTCTTCTGAAAAATTTTTCTCTCTTTTTTTTCATGGCAGAACATGATCTTCACATCAGAGTTTTCCAATGAAGAGGGGAAACCAAAAACTGTCCACTAGTTCTATCCCTTTTTATCTTCTAAACCTGAAGCCCACAGAGCACTTAGCTGTAGAACAAGACTGCTTTCTCTTCCTTCAGGAACATGGTTGTGGGCTGCCTTCTGATCTATTGTTCCAGGAGGCCATACAAACTTTCCCACCAGCCTGGTATGGTGAGGAGATACACGGAGTAAGTCACAGGGGTTTTAGCAGAAGAGTCAGCATGATCAGTCAAACTCTATGTTCTAAAGATATTATCAAGCTCTCTACTTTTCCCCACTTTGAGGTTAAGAGTAAAGCTTTGAATTTCGTCAAAGGTCTGAATCTGGCTCCTCTACTTACCAGGTGAGAGACCTCCGGAATGTCACTAAACCCTCCAAGCCTCAGTCCCTTCATGTGGAAAATGGGTCTCATAGCACCCACACGTGTACATCACTATGAGGACCGACTAAAGGAGCCGCACAGGGCTGGGAGAGGGTAAAGCCTCAATCATGGTGGCGAGGAGGAGGAGGGGGAGGTTTTTGTTAGCATTAGTGCTAGGATCACATCTTCTCCAAAATGTGCAAAGGAAATTTTCACTGGCCCATCTTTGACTTTTGAACTTCATACCTTTTGCATTTAGCAATAAAAGGTACTGTTGCCAAATCACATGGTTGGTGTGTACGTGTGTAGACATGCACATGCACACACGCACATCATCATCTCTCTTCTAATCATCATAGTAACACTGTAAACCCATAAGGAAATTAAGGACCCAAGGTCAAAATGCCCATCACCATGTATTTCCACCAGAAAGTCAAGAAACAGATTTGAAATTAGGTGTTGGCAACTAAGCCCATGATCTGCTCTATCTACCCCTGTCCTCTTCCTCCAGTCCTACAATGGTTCTAAACAACAGCTTGAAGGTTTACTTCCCCTCTGTTTCCAGGTACATCAGTGAGCTGCTAGAATTCCCTCTCAGTTGCTGCCCTTCCCCTCCTGCAGTTAGGGCCTCATAACCTTGCATACATTTTCCCTTACCCATTTCTCCTGGGGAGTATATGCATGTGATTGATTACTTCCCCTTCTGAGTAACCAAGGCTTGAGATCCTACACCTTTCAACAAAGATGTCCTCTCACTCATCCCCCTGATGTTTGGTAACAAGAATCTTGTCCTTATCTGATCCTTCACCGATTGACCAGCCTAGCAGTCCCTGTTCACCAGCATTTCCATCATCCTAGACAGACAGACTTGTTCCTCATGCTATTATAACTGGTTTCTCCCCTCCTGGAGCCCCACAGGGCTTTGTCAGTTCATGTTATTTGTGCTTCCCAGTCCTTGTGTAGGTTGTTTGGTTCCACATTGATGTGATCTCATTGAACTCCTCAAGGCTCCTTTGTACCCCCTCATCTTTCAACCACTGCCTTTGAATTCTTACCAGCTTTATCCCAAGCTCAATGCTCCCTCCTGAGTCCTCCACCTTCTTCTACAGCTTATGTCCCACCTACAGTCGGCCTGTTATCTCTATCTGCTTTAGTTCCTGCCTCTATCTCTTTCTCTGAAAGCTCCTCTCCCCTCCCCTTTCTTTCTTCCTCTGTACCCTTCAGACAAAGACAGCCCTTGCTGAAGTGAGCTCAGCTTCCTATCCTCACAGCTCATTTCCCCTTCCCTTCTTCTTCTTATGCCTCTTGTTTATCCCTCATTACCACTCTCCTTCTCCATGACTCTAAACCTCTCATCTGCACAGAATTCTGCACCTTCTCACAAACTTCTCCTTCTCTTACCCACTCCAAAGCCTCAATATTATTTCAAAACATGTCATTAGCTTTGTATTGCTTCTTCTTTCATTTAAGGCTCTTGAAGCTGTTCCAGCTGTGCTTGCCTCCTTTCTATGTCATTCTTTTAGAAAAATGTTCAAAGATACTCTCTTTTATACCACAAGGGTAACTGTCAATTCATTCCTCAATCCTCTACTTTATTTTAAATAGGAGACACAGCTAGAACATTTTTATGCACCCCCAAATATGTACATCCTCTATGCACCATTCCTCTTGTCACTATCTTGGCTCTGGTTCTAATGATTTCTTTCCTACTCCCCTAATCCATATCTCTAACTTATTTCTTGTCAATGTCCATCTTCCCTTCCCATGCTCTACTGCAGACTGATTTGCAAAATCAAATTTGATCAATTAATTTCCCAGGTTACAAGGCTCCAAAGTTCATTACTTTCAACATAAAGTCAAAACCCTCCAGCACTGAATGCAAGGCGCTTCATGATCTAGTCTCCGCCTACCACTGCAAGCCCAAATTCCCCTACTCACCACCATCCAAGCTCACCACTTTGTACCTATGTGGGTGCAACTATAGAAAATATACTATGGCATGGCAGTTCATGTTGCCATGCCCCTAATATGATTTTCTTGTTTTGGGAATGCCTTTCCCACCTCATTACATATAGGGTGAGCTCTGATTATCCTTTATCTTTGATCCTGTTATCCCTAGAGCCTCAATTCAACAAAAGAAATGAAAGGCAGATGGAGGGAGGGAAAGAGAAAGTGAGACAAGGAGGGAGGGAGTAAGCAACTGCATCATGTACTAAGATAATTTCTTGACCAACAGCTATCCCTATATCAATTATAAAAAACTTATTCCCAAAATGAAATGTATGGTAGGTAACTAGCCCTATACAGCAAATCCTCGGTTAAGGTCATTTCAGTCATCATTTCATTATAACGTTGATGAAATGCCATAGGAGCTTAATTCTTGTTTATATCAATTAGCCTATGGTAAAATTGGTTTAATTATCTTTTTTCACTTAAAGTCACAGAACTTATCAATGATATTAAGTGAGGACTTACTATACTTCCTTTGATACAGTCATTTGAATACCCAGATGCTCCAATATAAACCAGCACGATAATAACAATAAAAATAATAGCCAATATACCATACTCCAGAAAACTTCTAAGTTCTTTATCTATATTACCTAATTTATGCCTCAGTAAAAGGTGAGGACACACAATCATTTTACCCAATTTACTCAAAGCTAAACAGCTTTTAGTGGAGAGCCAGAGTGTAAACCTCAAAATCAATGCTGTTAACTTCTACACCAATATTGCATCTGTAGTCTGCTATTTTAAGTGGTACTATTAACACACACTAAATGTTCTTCAACAAGTCCTTGATATCTCACATGCTCACTATCTTATTACAGACAATAAAAGTGTAGACCCTGTGTGGCCCTCTTCAAGAAGCCCATCATGGTGAAAAAAAATATGGAGTGTGAATCAGAAGACCTGATGGGATTCAAGTTCCATCTATGTTACTCATTAGCTGCATGGCCTTAAGCAAATCATTTAACTTGGACCTCAATTTCTGCCTGTAATGGAGATAATAACACCTGCTCTCATAGGAATGCTCTAAAGTATAAATTAGATAATGTCTACAAAATTATGTGCAAAAGGTACTCATTCCAATTCTAGCAGTTCTAGTCAGACACCAAAATAATCACGATTATTCTCCTGATAGGATGATCAATTGGAGCTCTTTAATTCATGGACTCTGAAAGACTGTAAGCCTGTGCCCTGAACTTATCCTAGTGGCATGAATAATCAGAGGCCTGGCATGAAACCTTTTTCTGGACTCTAAGTCTTATCCTGTCTAAAGTGTGTCCTCCTTTCAAAGTTTCCCTTGTAAAGGACTTGCAGAGATAACGTCAGCTTCCCCCAAGAATGAGACAAGGAGAAATAGAGGAGAAAGAGAAAGAAAAGCCAGCTTTGGCTCCTTTTCATTTCTTCAACCTACTGTGATCTTCATAATTTTTATTTTATTTTTTGCTGTTTTCCCTCTTCTCCCAACTTCCTGTTCACAGATTTTAACCTTGCTTATTGTGGTTCCAGCTGATGTCATAGAGGAAATCTGCTTTCAGGATATCCAAATTCCTAAACTCCTCCAGCTTTAGCTATTTTTCCTTTGACATCTGCGTACCCCACAGTTCACACAAACATATCGACAGCATCCTTCTATCCTCTAAGGATCTATAGATCCCTTCTTGAAAATAGTTAAGTCCTTCTACTAAGTTCTCGGTGACCATGCTTTTTCTCCAGCATCCTTACCATAGCCAGTCAGTGACAGAGCCGGGATTTGAACCCAAGTCCCCGACTACAACCGAAGCTCATTCTAGAGTCTGCATTTTTGGTTCCAAGAATGTTCATTCATTCACAAGTATTTCATAGCTTGGCACTGAAGATACTCTAAGAAACACTCATTAAGAGGCAAAAGGGATACAAAATACACTCAGAGAGGTCTGAACAAAGAAGAGGCTGAAACAGGGGTATCTGTTACTTCATAACATATTTTGCCAAAAAGATGTAGCACTAACGAGTATAGTAACTCACAAGTATTTATTATAGAATCTATCACACATAAGATGATCAAGAAGAGCTGTCAAGTCATGTTGATAGCAGCTGTATCTTCAAGATCTAACTCCCTGCTTGGCATGTGGGAAGCATACTAAAAATATCAATGCTTCCATGTAATTAGTGAAGCTTAAAGCTCTAAGAGCATGAGTCCTGTGTGTTTCATGGTTCATTTATTTACTTTAAAATAAACATTTATTGAACATCTACTATGTGCAAAGATAGGTTGTGGGAAACAAACAAAAAAAAACTATTAAGAGAGTTCATCATCCCAGAAATATGTCTTGATGCTATCAGATAAAAATAACGTCATAGATGTCTGAAGCATAACTCTATCCATGCATTCTACACAGTCTTTTTAAAGGCAGAATAATACATCTCACACACACTCACACACACACACACACACACACACACACACACAATGCAACTTTATGTTGGTAGAAAGTTACATTTTTAAAGTAAAACCCAGTGTTAATGCCAAGAGTAACTCCAACCATAATTCTTATCATTCATTTGCTCCTAGTTAGTTTAGTTCATATTAGGATCTACTTATTTCCTTAATGATTTTCAATAAATCAGAACAGGCTCCTTTAGGTACACTTAAAAACACTTCTACCAAACAAGAGTCAGCCCAAACTTCCCTAGTCCTTTAACATAAAGTATGTATAGCCACGCCTCAGAGATATTGTGGGTTCAGTCCCAGACCACTACAATAAAGTGAGTACTGCAATAAAGCAAGTTGTGATCTATTTGCTGGTGGAGGGTCTTGCTTTCAATTTGTAGAAAACACAATTTCTGTGAAGTATAATAAAGCAAAGTACAATAAAATGAGGTATGCCTGCTTTGAGGTATGCCTACTTATTGAGCTTATTGTAAATTCATTCGCTCATTTATTTCTTCATTCGAAATATATTTGTTGAACAACTGCTAGGCGAAGTGGTAGGTGCTGAGTGAGGCAATGCTCCTTGTCACCAGGAACTCACACATTCTTCTTGAGAAAAAAAATCAAACCTATATATTTAATTTCAGCACATGCAGTTGGAACAAAAAGAAAAGAAGAAATCACTCTGCCCAGAGAGAAGTTTGAGAAAAGAGAGGAGATAATTTGGGTGGGTCTTGAAAGATGAGTGAGTAAAAGTGACGAAGGTAAAGAAGGTAGGGAGAATGTAATCCTGTTATATAGAACAGCACTTCCAGACCCTGATTTGTGAGAGGACCTGGCATGTTCAGGAAATAGCCAGAAGATCAATGCGGTTCAAGCAAAGTTGTGTGTGGAGCTGGGGAGGTGGAGATGAAGACTGTAGATTGTCTGTAAAGTCGCAAAGCCCCACGTTAGGGAGTGCTGTGCTATCCATTAAACCATGGAGACTTGTTTTTACTGAAATTCCCTTCAAAGAGGGTACAGTGCTGGAGGCAGAGGGCGGGGCCTGTTGCCAGATTACCTGTGCTGCCCATTCAGGGCCCACCAAGCCCTCCCCCTGTGACCCAGAGAAGGCTAACTCCTCAGTCTTAATTTCATATGCAAAATGCAGATAATGATAATAGTACCTAACTCATAGGGTTGTTGTGACAGCTAAATGAGCATTTAAAAAAATTCCTGATCACTAAATATTTGCAATAATGATCTATCTATAGCAAAGTCATTAATGCCAGAGATTCATTAAAAGGATATTTTTTCCCCAAAGTTTGACTTCAGAATAAGGATCTGATTCAGGCAAGCACTTCAGGAATCGCTCACAACTGGTACATATACTGATTATCAAATACATTGACCAGGGAACAGCAAACTCCCACCTTTGGGCCAAATCTGACTTGTTGCTTGTTTTTTTAAGTTTTGCTGGAACATTCATTTGTGTATTGACTGTGGCTACTTCTTAGCACAAGAGCAGAATTGAGTGGTTATAAGAGAGACCATATGGCCTCCCAGGCCTAAAATATTTATTATCTCATTCTTTTCAGAAAAAGTCTGCTGACCCTTAAGATAAATGACTGGATGATAGACAGAGATGACATACACATAGATATATATGTGTATCTCTAATCCAGACAATTGATTCAAGAATTTGCTCATTATCCTTTCCTGCGTTGGCCATCAGTTTTGACTAGTACTTCTCAGTGTTCCTCCATCTTGTGATTTGCTTACCTGAGTGGGTTTATCTGCCAGCCTTTATCATATGTGGTGCAGTTAGAGAACAAAGGTAAAACTATTACCTTAGATCTTACCATGTTATTAGAGCCAACATAGACAGAGCTTTATTCAAAGCAATCATTTCACTAACACAGGTTGAATTACATCTCCCTTTTTCTATTAGACCACCGTCAGATCCAATGGGCATTGTCTGGCAAAGACAAATCACTGACGGCAGAGAGCTTCAAAATGCTGGCCTTCCAATGGAAATACAGTTACATTAGCCTCTAGTCTTGAAGTACAAAAACAGTCTTTGTGATTGTCTGAAATACAAGAGATCTCAATCACTGCTTACTGAACCTTAAACCTTGACAAAATAGGTTACTCTCAGGTCCTGAACTCACTTCAGACTTACCCTTTCCTTAAGGAACTACAAAAGAGGCTGAGCTCTATGCACCACATCCCTTTTATTATGTTAGAATTAGGGGTTAGCACAGAAGGAAATGCTTCTCAGTGAGCTTTCCCTACAGTTGCCTCTGAAAATAGCGACTGTAGAGGCTCTCAGAGCAGTATGTTCTAAAACAGCTTCTGTGAACGCTATTTTAATAGGCATTCGATAAGACCAGGAAAGAGTTCCATGCCCACAAAAGTTCAAAACACTTGAGTTAAAAAATGTTGAATATCTTTATTTCAAGCAAGACTTCTCAGAGCCTTTAATTTAAAATGTGCATTATGTGTCTACAGCCATGCTACCATGAACAAGCCTGATCCCATCTGATCTCAGAAGCTAAGCAGGGTCAGGCCTGGTTAGTACTTGGATGGGAGACAACCCAGGAAGACCAGGTGCTGTAGGTGTAAAAAATAAAAAAATAAGGGATTGTAAGCTGACAAGGTCCTTGCAATCTGTGAGGTCAACCAAGGGTTGCCTCGCCTAAAAAATAAAATAAAATAAAAAATGTGCATTATGTGACTCTCCAAGAGGAATAGAAAATGCAAAGTTCCCCAAAGTAATTTGATGAAAGCCAAATTATGGACCTGATTTTCCTTGAAATGTGGCTTGGGAAATGTAGTCTTTGCATTATGAAAAAGTTTCCTGATAGATATGACCTACTTTACAGACTCTCTTAGAAAGCATCTATTCATTAAAAGTTTTCTTTGTTTTTGTTTTTTGGCATTCGGCCCATCGAAGGAGTAAACAATTATTAATGTGCATGTTAAATCCTACATTATCATGCAACACCAAGGGAGACAACTTCTAGGAGGCCAGCTTACAAACAGGTTTTAAGCTATCAAACTGGATGTCACATATCATGAATAACTTAAAGAAGGAATGACTGTCCCTTGAGGCACTACTGAAAACCAACAATTGCTTTACATATGACATTGCGTTTAATCTTCTTTACAACCCTGCAACATAATTATTTATTATTTTCATTCTGCAAATGAGGAAATTAGGGGCCATAAAGTAACTTTCTCAACTACAAATAACCAGCACTAAACCGGCATCTGTCTAGTTCAATCTATACTCAGTTGTCAATACCACAAAGTTATTCCAAGCACATAAACAGTGCTAAGAGAACTTTCTGCCATGATGGAGATGATCAGTATCTGTGCTATCCACTAGCTCTACTACAGTAGCCACTAGCTACTTGAGGCTACAGAGCACTTGAAATGTGGCTCGTGTGACTGAGAAATTAGATGTTTTGCTATAATTACGTTAAATGTAAATAGCCACAGGTGTCCTATGGCTACCATATTGGAGAGTACAAATTGACAGCATTCCTTTCTTATTTCTTAAGTACAGAGGCTATTTGACTCGATTTTACAGAAATACCAAGCTATCAGTTTTCTGCTATCAACCTCCAGTTTTACCTTATGTCACTACGCAAGAAGCTAGCAGGTCCCAAAGACAGTAGGTCAGAGGCACAATGGGCATGGGGTGTAGCAAATACAGTAAGAGAAAATAAATGAAAGCAGGAAATGTGGGAAAGATAGAGCACAAGCTAAAGGAACATAGCAAGCTAGGGACATTCCTTGTAGAGCCAACCATGCAAAACATTTTAATAAGCTCTAAGGAGACCAGGCAAAGTCACAGCAAGAAGAAAAGCACTCGGAAGTCTAGGGTAATTCAGAAAATGTCCAGTGGGCTCCGAGACACCACGTTATGCTGCCATTATTTTACTCACTGTCAATGAAGCACACAAATGGTTTGGATGTTCAAAACATAAAAGGCAGTTTTTAGAAAAATCCATTTAAGCTAGCAGCCCCATGCCGAACAAGCCAGGTAAGTGATGTACAACTGTGTCATGAAGCATTTTCAAGAATACAGGACCAGATTGTTTTCTTTGGGAAGTTGTGTCCATCTCAACTCTTCTTGCAAAACTTTCACACAGATCCCAGGACTCCACATTTGAAACAAATAAACAAACAAAGAAACAAACCCTTTTCAGTTGTTACTTTTGTATCCTGATCATTTGAACGGCTGATGGCAAAGTAAACTGTTGGCTGCTCTTCGATTTGACAATTTTAGCAATTCGTCAGCAGATATCACACTCATTACAGATGTCCAAGCCAGTACAGAGGTTAAAACATGAGCTTTGAAATCATTGTCTGGTACAAACACAGGTTCTGCCACTCTATAGCTATGTGCCCCTGAGCCTCCCTATGCCTCAGTTCCTCATCTATAAAATGGGGACGTGAATGGAATCAATCTCTTAGGGATCTTCTAACTGCTCGCATAAAACCAGACTGTAAGGTCTTGTTATTAAGTTAAGGAACCAGCTCCTCTAACAACCTTTGTCGCTTGTTAATATCTTGTCAGTGGGGTTTTTAATCTATCAGATGACAATAACAATGTTTCCTCTATGTGTGTGTATCTTTCTTATGAGGTTCACTTGGAATAATATAAATAAATATGCTTTCAGAAGGATAAAGCAATATAATAATAATAGTTCATCTTCTATTAATATACTAAATGTTCCTCTGGGGTCAAAATGGAGTGTTTATTCAATAGAAAGCATAAAATGTTAGAATTAAAAGGATTCTTAGAAATCATTTTATTCAATTCCCCAATCCAGTATGGCAGTCCTCTACAGTACCCTTTTACCTAAATTTTTTCAGCCTACAAAGTTTGAGAAAGGGAGCACATTATCTCACATAAAGCACTTCACAATTAGATAATTCCTTGAGCCAAAACTTGTTTTTTTCTAATCTCCATGCCTTGATGGTGAACAGAAGAAATCTAATTTCCATTCTACACAGTAGTTTTTAAAATATTTGAAGATGATGATTCTACTCCACACTTCCCCCATATACCCAACTCTGCCAACAAATATGTGATTCAAAGTATAAATATCTCTGGTTGCTTTTATTACTTTTCCAATTCTTTGAGGGACAATCTTTCCTTACTTTTTTTTTTTTTTTTTGACCATTCAACATTCTTCCTCCAGACACAATCTAGTCTGATTAATTCCCATTCCACTAACATTTATCTAATCTACTACATTTCAGGCCCAATGTTGGGCTCTGGTGAAAGGAGCTGAGTTAGAAGATACCATGCCACATTCACGGAGTCACCAGCTAGTATGAGAGAGAGGTGTGTCTATACACACTTGAACTTCCTGACTGGCCTACCAGTGGGCAGAGACAGAAAATCCAATATTATCTTCTTTAGGTACCAAATTCTTCCGTTACTCTACTCCAAGAGTGATCAGGCATCTTGAGTGGCCTACTGGTGATTTGCATTATCTTAAATCAACTCTCCCCTCCCCCAACTCCTTCATAAGAACGGCCAGATAGTAACTATATTCTATTTTGCAATTAGTATGAATGGTTTACACCTAAGTACAAGAATTACCTTTATCTCTTTTAAATTCTACCTTATTTGATTCAGCCGACCCTTTTCATGTGTGAAGATCTGTCTTAAGCCAGTTGTTTTAGCTCTTTGGTCTCTGTGTTATCTACCAATCAGGCAGGCACACTTTGTCCACTTTGTCCCAATTCCTGATGAAACTGTTCACAACAAAAATGACTACCATGTGACTGTCTCAGTTTAGCAGAGATACTAGATACTTAAGGTTTTCCACTAAATCAGCCAAGTGACATTACTGAGTGCCATCTTTGATCAAGGCCCACAGGCAGGGGAGAGGATTATAAAATGAAAGAAACATGGTCACTGCATTTGGGACAGCAGAGTCTTACAGATGTGACTGACATGCAAGTGAATAACTAGAATGTGGGGCCCAATACTGGCGCCATGGCATGATCAAGAGAGCCACTCATTCTGCCTGTGAGGATCCAGGAAGGCCTGGAAGAGGGGAGGCCAAGGGACTGGAGCCTTGATGGATAAGCGGGAGTTCAGTGCAGTGGTGGGGAAAAGGGAGATCCCAGAAACTTGCAGGAAATGGGTTTTTAAATGATGTAAGTGACATAACTATTTTTTGTTTGCTTGTTTTAGAATATTTTTTCCCTTCTGGAAATTTTCCTGAGAAGTAGTCAGTATGTTAACTGTCGTCTCACAAACCTTTCCTCGACTACAAATGCTTCACATGTATGCTTACCACTGTCGAAAAGGCTAGAGATGCTGGCTCTGGGCTTGGGGACCAGTCACCCTGAGCCTTTTCAAGGCCTCCTGGGTTTTGTCTAATTTCTCACAGGGTGCCCATTACATTTCATTTTCTGTATTTTCTGTGCAGCCTTTTACTTCCTTTGAACACTTACTTGAAGATCAAGTTATGGTTTTGAACGTGTACTCTTCCAATATTGAAGTCCTTCATCAGGGGAAAATGCTATTTGACTCTTGATGGGGTTTTTGTTTATAAACAGGCCTGTCACAGTTCTTCTCTCCAATCCAGTCTCTTGTTTAAGCTTGAAATGATTAAAGATGTTTACAGGAGGCAGAGTTGGAAAACTTTTTTTCCAACTCACCATAAACAGCATCTCAGCCACATGAAACCAAAAGGCAATGCAATTAAGAGTGACTGGTTTGTATTGCAAGGGTCTTTGTTCCATTCTGGAGGAGAAGGAGAGGTTTGTGGATAAGAACTGTATCTTATTCTTCTTTGTTTTCTTAGCACTGGGCAGAGCACCAAGCATATAGCAGGTGTTTAATATTAATAAATACTGAATAAGAGAATATGATGGATGGATGGCACAGTTTCCTGATCTCAAAATGGGGTTGCCTAATTAAATAAAAATTTAATATTAATTCAAGCCTGAGATTCTAGGCTTATATCATTTTGTGAAATAAATTAGGACACTGACAGGCATATTTACTTGGGTAATATGCACATGCTTTAGAAGGCAGGCCAAGACTGAGAATCCCAGTAGCCTAAAGAGTGCACATGACCCACAAGCCTCTCAACAGCTCGCTGATCTAGCAAGCAGAACATTAAGAACCAGAATCCTATGTATATATCCTAGAATGTTAAAGGTAAAAAGCCCTCACTTTACAAATAAAAAAAAAGTGAGGGTGAGAGAAGTAAAGTGACTTGCCCAAGGTCACATAGCCAGAAAGCTACATAGCTTGGACCGAATTTACTGTTGTTTCACCATGAAAGATGATCATTCATATTCGAGGTAGAAAAATAATATGCATCAACTCCAGCAATAATCGACCTAATGGATTCAATTAACTCCAAAGTTCTTGCTTTGCAGTGAAGACCCAGCAAATCTAGGACATCAGGAGCCAGAGCTAAAATGAAAAAGATAATTGCTCCAAAATGGACAGTGCCGGATCATAATGGCCTTGTCCTACCTTCCCAAGGCTTCGGGCGCCCACCGACTGGCTGCATGGCTGCCCAGGCCTAGCACTCACTGAATTCAAATTATGGGCAATTTCCAATGGATTAGGAGATAAGAGGGCTTTTAAAAATTATCATTTAAATTTCTTTCAAACTTAAAATAGCGCTGGTGTTTGACAGTTCCAAGGGCTCATCCCTGGGAGAGCTCACCTCCCAGCATGAACTGCTGGAGATCTGAAACACCATCAACTGAGAGACTGCAAGTCTGTGCGAGAAACAAACAGTGAATCAGTACCACAGCACTTATTTTTCAGGTTCATTTTTAACACCTGAGATGGAGAGAATGGAAAAACAATAGGCTTTCTGTCTGCGAAGGTGTTCAATCTAAACACTCCAACCACCATCTCTGTCACCCCCAACCCCTGTACTTAAAATGGTGCTTGGCACACAGTAGGCACCTACTTCAAGTGGCTGAATGAACAAAGGTTATCAAAGGTCACCCGACCTGACCATGAACTCCCCAGCTGAAGTACCAAGCTGGAGGTTCTTTCCACAATTACACGGTGAACCTACACATGACACTGTATGAAGCAAGATTATTTAAGTACTTCATGCCAATATGAGTTTTCAAAAAAAGCTATAGAGTGTTTCTGCCCATTGTTTCTAGTTAATAGTAACATCTTACACTGTTCCATGGGATCTTCCCAAGTTCAGGCCCTAAATTATCTCATGTAGCCCGGGCTGTTTATTTGTGACAAACCTCACATGAATCCAACACATTGCCATTTAGTAATGCAGAGGAAAGAGAAGCAATCATAGCATGTGCCCATCTAGGCACATTACACAATTCATATGCAGCACAATCATGAAATGGGGTTTATTCAGTCTTAGGCACTGACGTTGATGAGACTCAAACCTAATTTTCTAGAGGACAGAACAATTCTCATTGATTTGGGGAGATGTATTCACATTGTCTTGCTTTGCGGACTAGCTCTCCCAGAGTCCATGCAAAAACAATCTTAAAACATCAAAACATCAAACACCAGTGAGGATGGTAGGAGCTCGCTTTTCTTTCTTAAAAGCACTGAAATGACCTTACCACCAAAAGGGCATATTTTGACATGATAGGAAGTAACATAGCATGGCCCTACCATAAGGTGCTGAATAATCAGAAATGTATAAAAGGATTCCATTATGTGCATGAAATGATTTATCTCCACTCAACTGCAGAAATTTGGCATTTCATATCAGTGTACATAAAACCAGAGGGTTACAGTAGGCAGGGATCTCAGAGAGCATTCATCCAAACTCTTCTTTCTCAGTTGAGAATATTTAGGTCCAGAGAAGTCAAGTAAGTAGCTCAAGGGCACACAGATCTTCTAAGTGACCCGATAAGAGAACCCATGTATTCTACCATATTCTAGGGCTCCCTGCTACATAGTCCATCAGCGTTTTACTTCTTTCATGTGTACACAGGTAACTCAATTCAGCACAGGTGACTCAGCAGAGGTGACCTCAGAGTTTCACTAAGACTGAGCTCAATATTTGCAGTCCCTTTTAAATACAGAAAGCTTGTCTATGATTCAAGCTGGAATAAAAGAGGACTAAGAAGTGAGCTGCATTCACGACATAGCCTGCATCCTTATGCAATAATGACTGACTAGTTAAAAGTTGATAATATATCAAGGGGACACAATAACTGGATTGAGATCCCTACCACTACTCCTGCCATAATGAAAATGAAGTTAAAAATATATAGCTAGATAAAGAAAAGTTCCCTAATTTCACGGTACAGTAGATGTTAGGACAAGAAATGAACTTATACCTATGAGGTCAATCTCATCTGAGTCAGGGAATATTAATTTGCTGACATGCTTTATACTGGAGAGTTTAAAGGAAAACTGGCATAAATAGTGCTACAAAACTTCAAACTCTCTTATGAGGCTGAGTGAGAACAGTCAAAAGGAAACTGTTTTAGTCACCATATTTTATTACACAAAGAGCTGAATCAGAAAATTGAAATATTAATAAAATATTTCCTACAAGGACTTTGCTGATGAAATAGCTTCAGGCTTTTATAAAGATATGATATGTTACACTCACCTTTAAGGGCAGCGAGTCCCATTTTGTAATTACTAATAGGGATGGTTTAATTACACCCATAAGTCCCAAGATATTGCTGCAATACACCGACTGTGGACTGATGTACCCATTCTCTACTGGATTCCTAGATTATCTGGAGCCTGACATGCAAATCCCATCAGTTTTGATTCAGATACTTCTAAGAAGGCACTTAGGCAATAAATCTTTTGCCTTATTCATAAAGAAAAATAATCACAATAGACACATCGATTTACTTAACCTTGTTAACTCTCTGGGGTATAGTTACCTACTTTTTAGAGAGGAGGAATTAGCTGTGAGCATACTGTCACAAACACAGACAAAGCAAGACCAGACAGAATCCAAACATCTCAATGCTTTCATAATTGGAAGACACATTTCAGGACCCTGCTCTGGATAAGGGAATGGTCCCATTAAATGACAGAAGTCTGCTATGTAAATTGACAGCAATTCACAGGACAGAAAATCTTTCCCCTCCTCCTGAGAATTGGGGGAACTAAAAATGCTTCAAAGATATAGTGCAGTGAGCAGCAATTGTGTAGCATGTGTCTGCCTGCCAAACATGCATTTCCCACTTTAATTTTCATTTTGGGTATCATCTTCTTATTCCAGTTTTAGTCCATGTAGTTTGGTGGGGCTGACTTCACACTGTGGCCCTATAGATGGCCAATGGACAGGCATTCTATCCCCCTAACCTTGACCACAGTGACTGACTCAGGGATGAGAACAAGTCCACTGAGAGCCAGCCCTATGCCTGTGGATCTATTAGAGAAAATGCCCTCTCTTCCTGTGCCAGGTTGCTGAGCTAGTAGGATGTAATCTTGTATTGTTTGTGGTCATCTTTGCCATTGTTTTGGGAAAGCTTTCTAACAAAGCCGATACAGAAAAAGTAAAGCTGGCAGGTAGAAACAAGGCTGTAACCATGCCTGCAGCCAGACCACACCTTGACTTGGTTATATGAGCCAAGAAACTTCCTTTTAGACAGAAGTCATACTAAGCTAGATCCTTGTCACTGACAACCTAAAGAGTCCTCACATAGTCAACATTTTAAATTCAGACTTCTAACCTCCTAGAGTAGCAGGCATGTGAGATACCCTGTACCAATCCTCCATCAAAATAAAAAGAATGTATGTGTAGAAAGGGAAAATATAATATCTGAAATTGTATACCATATAGTAAAAGAAAAGGCAAAAAAACAAAGCTGAATGTTCTATGGATATGTCTACATGAAAAACAAAATCCTAGCCTAAGTCCACTCCATTCTTTGAACCAGAACAGTATAAGCCCATGTTGTCTAATATGGTAGCTGCTAGCTACATGAGGCTATTTAAACTAAAATTAAATCATGTTAATTTTTTTAAAGTTCAGTTTATCAGTCACACTAACTACATTTCAAATGCTCAGTAGCCATGTGTGGCTAGTGGCTGCTATATTGGACAGTGCAGATATAGATCATTTCCATCATCATCAAAAGTTTCAGTGGAGATTGCAGGCAGTAATTCTATCCATTCCAAATGTGGGATGTAGTCACTAATACTAACTGGAAGATCAAGTTTCCCCAAAAGATTAATAAAGATATTCATCAAAGAATTGTTTATAATACAAAAGAATGAGCAACAATTTAAACATATGAGAGAAAGAATTAAATGATACAATCATATAAAGAAATATTATATAACTATTAAAAAGAACATTTAGAGAATATTTTTTGTAGAGATAGGAGATCAATGTAAGGGGTATTATTTACAAAAGAAAAAAAGTGTACTGACAATATGAACTCGAGTAAAATGTTTATAGCAAACGCAATAGAAAAAATAATAATAACAGCTAATTTTTAAAATGTTTCCTTTGTGCCATGTGCTGTTTAATATGTGTGATCTGATTTAAAAATCAAAATATAAAATAAAATAGATAATATCTTTATTTCGACTTCACAGATGAGAAAAATAAGACTTGCCAAGGTTAAACAAATGGAGGAGCCTAAACTGAAACCCATATTGGTCTGACTTCGAACGCTAGCCTCTTTATCTCTGCAACTCAAAACATTAGCAGCGATTGCCTCTGAGCAGAAATATTATGTGACTTTTTTCCTTTATACTTTTATTTTCCAAATCCAACAAACAAAAGATTATTTATTAAGAAAATAATTCTAAAAGAAAAATTCATTAAATTTAACTATAACCACTGTATGGTTAAAAGACAACTGTCACATGCAACAGATCCTTGCTGAAAAGGGTTAATTATGAACACTAGGGACTTGCATACTCTGCTGACGCTCCTGTTCAAATTTAATTTCTCAAAGTATATTGCTAGACGCTAATGAAAATGCAAAGAGACACACACATTCAAGAGATGTAGAGCCAATGAATTTTCTGTTGTCTTTCTAGTGAACAACTTTTTTATATCCTAACATTTTTATGCCAGCTATGAAAAAGATAAATAAATATTTATGACATTTGCTCAATTCCACGGTAACTACTAAGTTGCTCACGTTCTTTCTCTGGTTTGAAATGTGCATATTTAGTGGCTGGGAGTCTCAACCCTAAACGAGGAAGCCACAGAACACTATCATCTACAGACCCTAAAACTACTCATTTGATTCACTACAGGGATTCGTCTTGGTCGCAGTACATAACAAGCTTTATTAAGGCAGCTGTAGACTTAGATACAAACCTCAATGCTGCCCAGCAAACTGCTAAGAACACACCAGAACTGCCATGGACACTGGTCTTACTGTAGTTTTACCCCGTATCAGAAGCGTTTGATCAAGAACAACGAACAAGGTAATTGAGGAAACACACAGAAATAAATGAGGACCAATTTCTACCATTCTGCTGTCTTGTGGAAATTTTCTTTTACCAAAAATGGCCCAATTTACTCCTTGATATATTGACTAAACTTCCACTTGAGGGAGAGTTATGTAGTCATAATGTACTAATTATAAAGAATAGGCCAGAATTCACCAATAGGTGGTTCATGAGATATAAACAGCCTACAGGCCAGTTTTCTTTGGCCTACAGTTTTTTTGTCTGTTTTAACTGATTTAATGCCAAATTTTTAAACAGAGGGCTTTCATGTAAAAAAAAAAAATAAGATTTCTGCCTTTTTTTTTTTTTTAATGCCTATAGCACCTGGTCTTCCTAGGTGGTCTCCCACCCAAGTACGAACCAGGCCTGACCCTGCTTAGCTTTCGCGATCAGATGGGATCAGGCGTGTTCAGGGTAGTATGGCCGTAGATCTAGCTTTTTTTGAAAAAACTAAAGACCTGGCTACTTTGGTCTAGCAGTCCCTTATTGCAACCATTGGTCAGAGCTGAGCTGTAGTGGTTTACTCAGTACTCCCCAACCAGTCCCCCAGACCGTTCCACTCACCAATGTCAACTGCATGGCCCTTGTAGGCACCTGAGCTTGCAGTTCTTATAATAGGAGACTACTGAAAGACCATTAAAATATACCACACCTGACATACACACATTCTCATTTCACCTAAATAACTAAAACCATATTTCTCCTTAGACTGCTCTTTGACCCCAGGAGAGAGGTGAAGGAATTGCAAAAGTGCACAAAGAAAAGGCTATTTCACCCAACCACGATCACAGGACTAACACTTGGTGACAAGGTGCTCCATGAACTTGGTCCTGCTTACCTCCTCAGCCTCACTTTCCCTGGCTCCTACTACCCCACCACTTAGTGATCCATTTATAGCAACTTACTTAGGGCTCTCCATACACCAAAGTGCCCATCTCTACCTTTATTGTGGTCCCTCGATGTGCCTCTATCATCCTTTGATTTTGTGTCTTACACAGTAGACTGTACACAGTATATGATCAATTATAGCTCCTGTCATGCTCACCCTGTAAGCCCACCACAGTACCCAGAACATAGTTACTGCACAAAAGATTCACCAGCAAATTCCAAGTCACCTTCGAAAATTCAATTTAGATGCTGGCCCTTCCCAACCTCGGCAAAATTCATCCTTCTGTCTTATTTTTTACTTCAGCTAATATATTTTGGTCATACTAAGCCACCACATTTCTATCTGTTTATTTGTGCCTCTCAGACAATCCTGGATCTTAAGGAGAGAGCCTTTGTCTTTTTTATGGCTATATCCATGAAGCCCACCATTGTGCCAGTATCCTGCAGAGGCTCAATAAATACTGAGTGAATGGATAAACTGATAGAGCACAAAGTTCTTTCCCATAAATCAGTCCTTGTAATGGACACGGAAGTACCATTATCCTCCTCATCACTATCACCATCATCCTCATCATCACTATCATCACTGCCACCAGCACCACTGTCTCCATTTTACAGACAGCAGAAACCCAGTGCACGCAGCTTTATGACAAGAAGCCAAGGGCCTCATGCCTGCCTCTGTGTATAAGATAACTGAAGTGCAGCCAAGGGGATGGAGAGGCTCAGCATCCTGACCACTATGATTATTCTGCACGTGGCCACCTTCTGTTTCATACCCTCGCAATTTTAAAATAAAATCAAACAACTGCTTGTTTAGATCGTGTCCAACACAAAGTCGCCATCATATCAGCAATCTGTAGTGCACCTAGAAGGTAGCTAGCTGAATAATTTATGCATAATTCAATTCCAGTGGTGGCATGCCTGATATCTTCACCTACAGAACATATCTCATATCTTCTTCCTCTGGAGTTTTCTATAAGTTATGGATTAATAAACTTTCCCTAAGAATGCAGCTTTCTTAATCTTGCAAAACATTCAGAAAAAGAAAATATTTTATTATTCACATCTAAAGTGAATTATGATACACCAATCCCATGTGTGCTGAGCAGAAATAAAGTTGCTTTCTGCAGCAAACTGTGTCCGTGGTGGTGGCTGTTTCCTGCCCGGTCAGATTTGGAGTAAACAAAATATCAAACTGTATCGTGACCTGTGAAGACAATAGGGGCCACCAAGGTCACAGCAAACCACGACCCAACTTCTGAAGGAAGAAAGAGAAAATTAGCACAGGGTGGCATTAGTTCAAGATCATTCTCTCAAAGCTGAAAAAAAAAAAAAAAAAAAAAAAAACGACACAAAAAGCGAGGTCTGTCATTATTCAACTCTTGACTTCTCTTTATTTCAAGGAAAGCAGCTGTGTGCCTGTGCAATCTACTGCACTTGTCTGAAGGTTGGGAAGGGAGGCAGGTGAGGGAGAAAGGAACTACCATTTGTGCCATGTCAGCGTGCACTGGGGACAGTTTTAATTGTGCTGCAGGTGTTACTTCTTTAGATTTACAAAACGGCCCCATTAGAATTCATTTTTCTACCTGAGGCTCCTAGAGTTAAGGGTCCTGCCCATGGCCACAGAGCTAGTTATTGGCCAAGCTTGGTTTAACCATCTGTAAAATGAGAACAGTAATGCCCATCCTGTCTGTCTGATAGGACTATTCTGAAGATCAAAGGAGGAAATATCTGAATATCTATACATACATGCACAAAATGCTACACAAATATAAGACTGCTGCAGCTAGTATACATTTACCTATATATTCACCTGCTGGCTTCCTTTATTCCATATAAATGTGGAATGTTTAAATGTTTGAACATAACTAAAGAATCGAACCTAAAATGTCATCTACTGCAAAGGGGAAATAATTGGTTCCAGCTCCTCTATGAACCCCTTGGTGCCCCTATGAAATGCATGCCAGGCCTCCGACCCAATCAAAGTCTCCTGATCCACAGAATGAGGGGGCCTCTCCTGCCAGGCAACAGGAGCCAATCCAGCCTGGCATTTCATGACTGCAAAGAGGCTATGGTATTTACAATATAAACACTGCCTTAGAACTCCATGTTTATAGGGCCATGTTTCCATCCGCTCTCCTTCCGTCATGTTAGAATAGAGGTTCACAATCACTTATTCAAATATCCTGGGTCTCATGTGTTAAGAACACAGAATTTACTTTGCATTTTAGAAAGGCAGCATGTCCTATGACATACACTTAACTTTCATTTATAATATCCCTTCCCAGGGTTTGAGGTGGCACCCTGTAATCATTAATGCTTCTCAAGCCATATGTATGACTATTCATATTCAGAGAGATCAGTAAAGATTATAAGTAGCCTCATGTCAGGTCAGGATTTGCCACCTTTTTTAACTGAGTTTTCAGAGCCTTTTAGATTTTGGGATTGCAGAAAAGGGACTGTATGGTCCTACTGTTAATGTCCTTCTTAACAGGGCACCTGAAACTAAAATATCTCACCCTGGCAAGATATTCAACTGCCTGCAGAGTCACTCTCAACTTTCTGCAAAGGAGGTGGAGTGCGGTCGCGGGCGGGGGAGTGGAGAAGAGGGATTAGTGTTTCACTTCACTGTTTTCCTCTAGCTCTGCAATATTAACAAGCTCTTCTTCTGTAAGAGATTTATTCTGCTGACATATGGACTAGTCCTTGGCCTCCTGGCCCCTTCTCCTGCCCTGTTGAGTGTGGCAGAAGCCCGATTCCAACTACATTTCCCAGGCTCCCTGGCCAGTGACTTCCAGTTAGATTTGCTTAATGGGAACAAATGGGAAAGTCACGCAGGAGACAGGAAAGAAGAGGGACAAGTTAGGCCCTCTCTCTCCCTTTCTCCCTCTTTCTACTTCAAGGTGACATCCCCAGAACTGGCCAAGTCTCCTCCTCCACGGTTCCAGTCTATCCCTTTGTGGTACCTGCTCCCGCCACACAGCTTCTGCTATGCTTCCGGCAGCCCTGACTCCTGGCTCTGATAAGACCATACCTTCTCTTAGTGCCTGCAGACCTAGAAACAGGTGCACTAGTCTTGGTCCTTTGCCTCACTGTCACACTTTCAGCTCTTCCAACACCTCGTAACTAGTTTCTTGTATTAAATCCCTGGTACGTGTCTCTTGACTATACTCTCACTGATACAGTATATGTCATTAAAATTATACTCTCATTGATACAGTGTATATTATTAAAATTATCCATTTCTGCTTGGGAGTCAAGTATAGATTTGGGTGTGTGCTCAGGGAGAGCAGGGAGAGGCACTCTTCACCCCTGACACATACTGGTTGGCATAGTTTCATCCTGAAGCTGTAATTTTAAACCAGCTGCAGATAATCCACCAACTGAACAATTACCCATGTAAAATACTTATGTTGCTATGGGATTTGACAAGAACCACAAGGCCCACCTCCCAACTTCTCCCCAGATACTTCCTCCTCCACTGAAATGATGCACGTGAGAAAGAGAGGGAAACAGTACATTCTAGTAATTGTAAAATCATTCAATAAACCTTTAGGCTGAGAAGATTTGTGGTTGTTGATTTGATTTGATAAAACTGGAAGAGAAAAAGGAGGAAAGGAAAGGAAAGGAAAGGAAAGGAAAGGAAAGGAAAGGAAAGGAAAGGAAAGGAAAGGGGGAGGGAGGACAAGACAGGAAGACAGAAAAGGCACAGTTTTGGAATAAAAGGATCTAAAAATATTTCCCAAAAGTAAATATTTTAAATTATAAGAGAAAGCACTTGTTTTGTTTTCACAGACTCAAAATAGTTCACTATAGGGACATTTTTGCCCCCACTGTAAAGGAACTATTGAAGACTTTAAAAACTAAAGGTAGCAAGTATTTAAGATGAGCTTCCTCAAAAAGCAAGCACATGGGGCATGAAGGACAAGTTGACAATGCCCTAAAGGCACTCTCAATCTTTAAAGGACTCCACAGTAACAGACATGGAGCAGAACAATTGAAGGCATAATGAACTGTGGTTTTTTAATAGAGACTGGGGCTCAAGAAGCCTGAGAAAGACACACATACCCAGGAAAGGCAGACAGAGGGAAGCAGCAAACTTAAATTGAGCCCACATAGAATGGTCTTCATTTAACTTTTTTAAAAGAGGGCAATGTTAGTCCAGCATTCAACCCTCTTCCTCTCAGACATGTTGATTTACAGCTACTCAAACAGATCAAGACTGTTCTCTTACTGACACACATGGAGCCACCAACTATATACAGAATAATATTTGACCCCACTCCTATGAACCCACATACAGAGCAAAGACAAAATATATAGTGCTATCAAATTAACCAAGTGATCAGATCAGCTTTTCTTTCCCTTAATCTTGCTTTCTATGAGAGATCCTTTTATATCAACTTAACTAGTACAGTATGTATTATTTTCATTCCAGAAAATACAATGAAACATATGTTGATGACAGGATGTGAGAAGAGAGGGACAGAAGTATAGCACTTGGAAAGGGGAGAAGAGGAATTTGAAATTTTATCAATACTGGTGTCATAGTGGTATTTTGCAGAGAAATGAATGTCTGCCCTACATTCTAAAGTATAAATATTATTTGAATGAGAAGAAATGAATGGGAATGGGCTTCAGAACAATTAATGGCCTAAGGAATTGGGGGTGGGGGGAGCATTCACATGCAATTGGAAAGTAAAAATCACCACATGGGCCATAGTCAGACATAGTCAGACATCTCTCCCGTTACCCCTTTTTTAAAAATAAAAGTTATAATTTCCATGTATAATGGTCCTTCCTTAAATGAAAGTGTTTCTGGTATTTCACTATAGTATCATCATAATATATTTGAGGATTTTAAGTCAACAAGGTGCTGTAGAAAGAACACTGATACAGGTACAATGAGACCTGGGTCTCTATTCCAACTCAGCTTGATGACTTGGACACATCTTTCATTTCTCTAGACCTGTGGCTCCTCATTTGAAAGTGGGAATAATATTCAGTGACCTGAGATATGCCTGAAAAGTCAAACTAAACTGTAGCTACCAGCCAAAATTTGTCCCTGAGACAGAAGATGACTATGGCCTGCCTGAAATGCCAGGCCAGTGTGTCTGGAGTCAGATCTGGCCCTCAGACCCCGGCTTGTGTTACTAATGCTAGACAGGGTGCCTAAGCAGGAGAGGTCTGTGCCATCCTGTGCACAGCTCTTCACTCTTCACAAGAAAGATAGAGATGTCATTCAAAGACTTCGCCATTTGCACAAGGTGACTGGCTGCTACTTGAATTGATCACCCCCTCACTAGCCTCATTCATCACTTCCGCACACCCACTAGCCCACTGGGAAAAAGGACATCCCCTTCACTGTCAGTCTATGAAGGAGAGCAGTGAGCAGGTCAAAAGTGATGCTAAGCTACCCATAGCCTTTTCCTTGAGGTGTCCTGGGTATCAAAGGAGAGCTTATAAAGCACCTAGTGCTTCGTAAGCACTCAATAAGCACCAGTTTTTCTCCTCCACTCCTAACCCCCACCATCCAGAATAACAAATACAGGTGGAATATGATAAAAACTAAAACAGAATTAAGAAATATAATTTTAAAGGTAGCATCTACAATAGCAACTAAAAAATATAAAGCACCTGAAAACAGATCTAACAAAAGAGTGCATACCTTTATAAATAAAATTACAATCTGTATTAAAAGACATTAAATAAGAACTAAATAAATGGAGAGAGGTATTTATGAGTAAAAAGATTCAATATCATAATGATGTTTGTTTTCCTGAATTAATCTTTAAACTCAATGCAATGTCAATCAAATCTGAAGAGCATTTTTGTGCAACTTGAAAAAATTATTTTCAAATGTATATGGAAGATAAAAGGCCAAGACATTTCTGTAGAAGGACACTATAGGGGAATTGTCCTGCCAAATACCAAGGCGTATTATAAAACTGTAATAGTAAATGAGTGTGGTTTGGGCAAAAGAATGGACAAAATACATGACTAAAAACTGATTCTAAGTGCCAAGATGATTTTTCCTCCCATATGGAAGAAAATTAAAATAAATTCATAGCTCACACCACACACAAACACACTTCACCTGGTGTACAGGACCTAAATCTGAAAAGCAAAACAATAAAGCTTTTAGAAGATGAAAAAGGAGAATATCTTTATGATATCAGGATTTAAAAGAGGCTTTTTTTAAACAAGACATAAAAAGTACTAACCATAAAAGAAAAGATTGATACATTCAACTACATTAAAATTTAGAAGTTAGATCGCAGAAGGTTGGCAAGAATCCAACTTCTATGTGGTCTATAAATCTATTCAGCTTCCCATAGGAATAAATTACAGTAACCCTTTTGCATTTATTGGAGCTATGTTCTAACAGTACACACCATAGCTCAGACTCAGTGTATGGTTGGCCCATCTTTGACTTCATCCACAATTGGATTATTGGCATTTCTGGTTTAAGAGTATATTTGAATGGCTGTGTTTTATATTTAGAACTTTTGTGAGCATGCATATAATGCTGCTCAGAATAATGTGTCCCACAATTCAAGACTAGCACTACCACATGCCATCGCCATAGTGTATGGGCAGCACTGGGCAATCACAAGGGGACGGCACTGTATGATTTCTCTTCCTTACCTTCTGTGCAGTGTTTTCACTGTTGATGATTATTCACACTAAAAGCTGACTCTCATTCTGTGATCTGCTGGGATTTTACTACTACTCTGAAAACTACTAGGAGAAATCTGTACTGGCAAAATCAAAGGCAGAAATGCACAGGGTGGATTCTCAATCAGGATCAACTTGAAACCCTGCAGGAAAAACTAATCAATCTACTATCTACCATGTAACCATAATTTAGTACAAAAAGCCTCTCCCAGTGATCCTATAAGGCACCTGCTTTCTTCTCTCATTCTTTCTACCATGCATCCCTCAACAGTATTCTAATGTTCACTCTACATGTTGACATGTACACAGTATACATGAGACAAGGATAGTAGAAAAGGAAAATGTCACCCAGACATGACATATGTTTTAGATGATGTCAGCTTTTGCAAGAGGATGTCCTTCACAAACAACAAGAGAGATGCTTGTGTTGGCACGATAGTGCCCAACTGTGACATTCTGCTACTGACAGTAAGTTACTTCTCAGAGACTGTGGATAGAACCTTATAAACCTTCAAAGTATTTAGTGTCCAGGTGCTGAGCAATTAATTAGTATTGTAATTTATAAATTTTCTTTTCAAGTGAAAGCATTTATATATATATATATATATCATTTTTCAATAGCTCTACTGAATCAACTATTTTAATACAATAGATTTAAATAAGCAGTTATTGTTAATGATTCCAAAAGACGTCGAGAAAACATGTAAGACTTGCACTGGATGACTGTTATTATTCGTTTCCAAATTGATTACAAAATAAAGAACTACAACAAAAAATGTTTTCAAGATTGCTGAATTTCAATATTGTCAATGGAAAACAATTAACCCCAATCATTTTATCCACGGGAACTTAATGAACCATATGGGACTGTACACACATAATTCAATTTAATCCAGCAGAAACTTATTGAGCATCTACTATGTTCCAGGCACTGTTGTTAAAAAGAGAAGCCACATTCTTTTCCTCTAAAGAGCTTATAAATGCCTTTATTAAACAGAATACTATTTTTTTTCTTTTTTCTGTAGTGATAAGCTAGAAACTGAATGGGAATTCAATGGAATTCTTTTTAAGTTTGTTCTTCTGAAAACTGTATTCAAAATGGAATGACAAACACTAAATTTAGAATTAGTGGTTACCTCCAGTACAAGGGAAAGATACATGGTCAGGAAGAGGTTACTAAAAGACTTTCAATTGTATGGCTTTGTTTCTCAAGCTGAGTGATAATACACAGTTTTTTGTTTATTTGTTTACTGTATTGTTATTCATATTCTTCATATGTCTTCAATATACTACACTATGTTTCAAATCACACACATTACTTTCATGATAAAATCAATTGCTCTTCCTGAAAAACATGAGATTACCTATATTTTCCCTAATCTATCTCATAAGACACTGAGGGGGCTCCTTGAAATCAAAGGTTCTATGGTAAATAAGTTTGTAAAATTTTTAATAAGGTAAATGAGTTTCTTTATTGCAGGACTTCTCTGAAGCTTTATTATGTCAGTAAATACCACGTCTCACTAAGAGTAGGATATATAACTTAGTACTTTCCAAACATTTTTGACCATAGAACTTTTTTCTCTCCAATGCTCTTTCTTTTGAAATACACATAACCATCTTGAGGGACTCTAGAGTTCCCAGGAACATAGTTTGGAAAATGCTCTCTATAAGACAATCCATTTCAGCCACATATTATATGTTATCCAACTATGCCCATCCTCAAATCCATAATGAACCTTCACACCCACTTGTCCTTGCCCATGTAGTTCTCTCACTGTGGAGAGCCTTCAATTCCTAATAAACTCCTGGTCAACCTTCAGCTTCCAGTTGAAATGCAACCTCTTCTGACAAGACTTCCCCAGTTTTTCCTCTCCAGGTAGAATAAATTATTCCTCTGGAAGCTTCCAGTGCTATATAGATATTTTCGATACCTCATCTCACATTGCAGAAGTTACTTATGCATGAGGCCAGGAGCTTGGATGGCAGAGATTGCACCTTTGCATCTTGGCACTGTTCACAATGCCTAGTACAGAGCCAGACATAAAGTAGGTACCCAATAAATATGTATCGAATGGACATAGAAGTGGTGTCTATGTACAAACCGGAGTTGGCTTCCTCAATTTCCCAGATACTTTCAATATATACCCATAAACTTTCATTCAGTCTTTATTGTTAACTGTGACACTAACAAGAAAACAAAGAGACACAAAGACTGAAAAAAAAAGAGACAAACATAGTAGATGCTCAATAAGTTTCTGCTGGATTAAATTGAAAAAGAAAAAGAAACAAGGAGAGACAAAGAGAAAGGGAAGGCTTAGCTGACGGACAGTAAACCAATAAATCATGAGTCTAGTCAAGAAACAGAGAGACTGACCAATAGCATCAGAAAATGGTATGAAGCTCAGAGCCAACATGCAGGGTTGGCAATTTTGCAAGGGTCACTGTAGGCGGTCAACACAGTTGACTTGGATTTACTCTGAACTTATCACATCAGAGAGGGTCCTCCTCTCATTTTTATCCCCTAAGCTAAACAACTCATTTTCACCACTACGAAACTTTTATCATTTTATCTGTGAGTTCTTCTATTCAGCAGAATTTTATTTGTTTTCTTTTCTCTTTATGAGAATCCCCCACTGGCATTGTAGATTGGTTGTATGTCAGGTTCAAATAAAATAAAATAATAATAATAAAAGCAAGGTGGCAATTTCTTTCCAATAGAATATGCTGCATATTTCATGAAATAGAAGCCAGAGGAGTTTTGTGATTCCTGAACCAAAACCTTTTCACATCTGAGGACTAAATGGAAGAAATACACAGAGAGCATCTCACAGAAAAAGAAACTGATCATTTGCTCTCCAACCTAAGGGAAGTATTCAAGTGATTCATTGGCTTAATGTTTGTTTGTTTGTTTTCTTAACATGGGTTCATATCCTGATACACATTTCATAGACTGAGTTCAGTGCTAGTTTTCATGGATTTAAATGTACTACCAGAGGAGGGGTTTTCTTTTCCTACTAGATACTCTTTTTTTTTTTTTTTTCCCCCATTACAGAATATCTGGCTGGCTCCTGCTCTTAACCTGGCAATACCTCCTCACCTCCAAGATTTATTTTTGTTTTCAAGTCACTTCCCTGTCCCAGTACAAGAGACAATCTGGTCCAAAGGAAGGAGCACTGGACAAAGAGTCCAAAAATTCTGAATTCCGATAATGCCTCTAAGCTGTAAAGTTATGCATCTCCCTAAGCCTACTTTTCAATTTGTGAATTGGAAGAGTTGACTAATCTACGTCTAGAATTCAATCAATCAAATAGTCATTTTATTTCCCTAAAAATAATTGCTGAAAAGTGCAATGGCATGGAGATTTTATCATTATGTATGTTTCACAATGCCTGTCAAAAACAGGAAAGAATGTTCAAAGAAATATTTCCAGTAAGCTAAGCAAAACAAAACCTTTGCCTGAAATGTTGAAATATATCTTTTCTCCTCAACCTTGTGGTTAGTGCCCCCCCCAAAAAAAAACAAAACAAACAAACAAAAAAACAACAAAAAAAAACACAAAGAAACACACACCCAGATATTTAAGTCTCAAGATATTAATGGCAAACAGAAAACTTATTATCAAGGCGGGAAATTATTATCTCATTTGAAGGGTAGCATTAATAGCTAAGTAACATTACATGCTAGGTACTATTCTAAGAAGTTTGTGTTAAGTCCTATAATCCTCACAACAATCTTATATGGCAAGTACTGTCATTTTGTTACAAAGAAAATTGAAGCACAGAGAGATTAGATAAATTGGTCAAGACCACAAAGCTGACAGGGCTGGGAGAGCTAAGGTTTGAGCCCAGGCAGTCCAGCACCCAAGCCCAGACTTCTTATCACCTGTTATACCATATTTTGATTTTAAGAATCTGTGCTTACCACAGTTGGTAAAAGACAAGAGCAGTAATGCAATCTCTTCATACCTGATTAATGAATATTTTAACAGTAGACAGATGTGAATCAATACTGACCAATACCTGTCACAAAGTCATAAAGTGTTCAAAGCATCTACCATCAGCCCAGTGCCCTGTTGGCAACAGAGGAACACCCATTTTGTGTTGTTAGCACATGAAATTGAGAACAATCTGTATTTTGATCCTACAGGAAGTCTAACTATTCCGTTAGTTCTCATTAAATTTTACAACTTTCCTGGGAGATAACTGAGATCACCCTCCCACTCAGAGGCAGCATAACACAATGGTTAGAACAGAACCTGGAACCAGAATGCTTGTATAAAATCCTAGTTCTATGCCTTACTTGCTGTGTGATCTTGAGTCAGTTACCAACTTTCTGTTACTAAAAGTTACCATTCTCCTGAAATCCTGCTCCATGCCAAAGCACCCAATAAGATATTTTTCCCCATAAAATTGCTCAAAGACTCACAAGGTAGATAACGCTGTTCTTGTTTTGCAAACAATGAAACTTGGGTTCTGAAAGTGATTTAACCCAATAACTAGTGGACATTCTTTGTCACAATAAGCCCTAAATAACATCTAAAGTTCCTCACAACAGCCTTCAATTTATGCAATTTTTTAAAGTGCCATCTAAAAGACATAAACTGTGATTTTCTTGCTTTGTTAGCTTTATTAGCTTGAAGTGAATTAAATCTCAACAAAAACAAAATGTTTGACTTGAGTGAATTATCAAAATGAAATGCTGCCTCAATTAGATTCTTCATCTGCCTGCAGGGTGGCTCCAGGCATCCGAAATCTACCAAATGCTATGTTTAAGATGGGTGCTATCAGGTACCAAGCCAAACACCCACCCGTTTAAGAAAGATTACTTTGGAGGGCAAAAAGGAGTAAAGAAGCATATTCCTCTCTGGCTTTGGGAGAAAATGAACAATAAGTGATACCATCTCTTCCTGGCAGCCTCACACAATGGTATGCCATGTAAATGAAACATACTGTGAAACAGCTTGAGAGATGAGCTTCATCAACAATAAGTAATTTTTATTCAGATTTTATTGTTGAATACAATGAACATGATTAAATGTTTCAGATATGCCTATTCAGACCTTAAGCAAACCACCAAAAAAAAAAAAAAAAACCCACTAAAAATCATTTTCTAAATCTGCTTTAGGAAGAGCTTTAATTGCCAACTTGATGTGTAGAAATGAATTCCCACTTGATAGCGGCACAGTTCCCAAGAAGATAGTAACAACACGTTTGCACTTCCCACCTCGGCCTCTTCTCTCATCCCTGCCGATCCTCTCAGCGTTGCCAAATAGTTACAATTCCAGTCTTTCAAATCATCTCATTTTGAACTTCCTAAACCTTTAAGAGGGCCTCTGAGTATGGAAAAGAACAATAGCGCTTCAAAAGCCATGTCTGCGAGTTCTTCAATACTCTATTTGAATGCTAGGGTTTCAATCAAGGACATCAGCAATTTCTGATTGCTTAGAAGTTGACTTTTATACAGCTTTGATTAGGTCGCCCTTCGCAATAGGAAATCAAGAAAAATCTTTGATTCTTTTCAGATTCCAGAACTGTCACCAAGCCTTGTCAGGATACAAAGTGAAAGGGGGTGAGGGGCGCAGAGCATTCCTACTCCAGCCAACCTCTCCTCTCCCCGCCCCCACTACCCCGCACATTTATTTTCAAGCCTGTTCAATTCAGGGTTTCATCCAGAATCACTTATCGTTGAGATAATAAAAACAATAGGTGCTAATTCAGGAGGTGGGAATGGTTTATAATGTTATGGATTTCCCGAAGACCTATAATTGGCACATAAATGTACAAATGTGAACCGGATAATTAGGGGGTCTGAACGTAAGCTACCTTTATATGATTACTTGAAAACATGTTAAGTGTTATGAAGTGTCAGCGGAACCCCCACAAAGCCTTTATTAAAAAACATCAACATTTTGAAAGTGCATTGAAAGCAGCCAGCAGGAGGGGAGCAGAAAAGAGGGACAAGCGACAGAGGATCCTCGCTCAGGTCCCAGCGACTCACTAGGAGCTGCAGTATAGCATCCATCTCGGAGGACCCTCCTGCCCGCCCAGCTCTGGGGCAGCAAAAGGCGCGTTCGCTTCCGCAGGCTTTCCACTCGTCCCTCTTTTTAAGGAGATAAGCCCAGGCGTGAGCCGGCATCCAAAGGCACCCGCAGGCACCGACCCACGCAGGCACGCACCCCACCCTCGCCGACACACGCACGAGCGCCCAGATGCCCGCGCCGCGGCGCTCTCCGCTCCGCCCGCCACCGCCGAGCATCCAGCGAGAGCCAGACTGCTATTGCCAAGCGCCCCCGGCCTCCCCACCCCCACCCCATTCCTTTAGACTCTCCCGGCCCCAGCGGAAGTGCCCAGGCAGACCCCCAACAATGAGGACTTGTGTGATGCAGTTGGGGGTGGAGTGGAGTTTACAGAGAGTGAAACGTACAAGTCTGGCGGGGCCGGAGGGTGGGGGTAGCTTCGCAGGAGCTAAGTAGCATCAGCCTCGCTTAGCGGCTTCCCCGAAACCCCCTACCCCCCAGTCCTGTCCACCCGCACCGCCGCCAAGGAAAAATGGGGAGGGGGGCTCTAAAAAGTGCAGAGAAAAGACACGCCGTCCCACCAAGGGTCACAGTACTACTCCGCGGGACAAGGGCAGCAGGGGAAGGAGAGTTCGGACTACAGCAACCATCGTTGTTTCGAAATTTACTTTGTACACTCATCCAACAGCCCTTTTCCGACGCCGCGACACAAACTCCCACCATCGCTGACTCCAGGTTTTCTTGGCAGCTGAGTCTTCCTTTTAGGGCTTCTTTATGAGCCAAACCATAGGGATTTTAAAGTTTCCCCAGTAGGGAAAAAGAGAGAGAGAATAAGAAAAACAAAAACAAAAACAACCTGCGCTCTTCTTCTGAGATAGAGCGTCGAGTCTGGAGAAGAGAGATGAGGCTGGCTGGGGAGGCGACCTATCGGGGTGGGAGTGGAATGGAGGTGGGAGAGGCAGAGAATCGAGTCGAAAGAAGACCGAGGAAGGGCTGGGGTCGGAGGAGACTCTGAATGGCGTCTGCGAAAGGGTAGGGGTTATTGGGATAAATACGGTTTTCCACAGATCCGGGCAGAACCTCAGCGAAGCAGAGGAGTAAGGGAGTAAAGAAGTGAAAAGCGGTTTCGGGGCGAGAAAGGAAGAGGGTCCGGCCCGGGGACGCCGCTAGCGAGTCAGGGAAAAGGGTTCAGAAGCACGGGGTAGCTCTTGGAGCGGGAGAAGGAAAGTCCGTGGATGCGTAGAGGCGGGAGCGTAGGATGAAAGAGGGTGCAAGCGGTCCCGGAGAGAGACGAGTGTTTGGGGTGAGCAGGTCTGGAGGGAGGACCGCGCGTGGTCAGATGTAGGGAGACTGGGGGTTTTAGGGGAGACCCAGAAGGAAGGAGCGGCGGTCGCCCTTTTCCCCCAGCAAGTGGAGGAAGCGGAAGGAAAACTGCAGTCGCAGACCCCAGGGCACCCCTAGCCAAACTCCTGAGAGGGGCGCCCCAGGAGTCCTCCTCCGCGCCCGGGGGCCCCAGGTTTCCGGACGCAGTGTCCCCATTGGGGCACCTGCCGCTGCCGAACTCCTGTCCCCGCCGCGCCTCACCTCGGCTCGTCGCAAGCATCCTCCTCCACTGCCGCAGCCGCCCGGGAAGCGGCTCCCCATGCCCGGCGGGCGGCGGCACTCAGGCGCGCTCTCCAGCCCGGGGAAGCCCCGGCGAGCGCGGAGCTGGGTCCATCCTCCCGAGAGCCACAGACCTCGCGTCAGAGCAGGGGGAGGAGACCTCCCCGCGTGCAGACCCGCCTCCTCCCGCAGCCCCCGCCTCGCCCGCTGGGTCCCGGTTGGCGCCACTCACCTGATGACTCCCCGGCCACCGCCTCCTAGCCGCCCGCCGCGCGTCCCTCGCCCGGGCCTTGCGGCTCCTGCTCCCGCTCCCACCCGGGCACTCTTTGCGCCGCCGGAGCGCGCTCCGAGAGCTTAGTCGAGTCGCGGTGGCGACGAAGAGGAGGAAGAGCGAGCCAGCGAGCGAGCGGGGGCGCCGCGGTTCGTAGTCGCTCCTCTGGAGCCCTTGCGCTCACCACCCATCCCGGCATGGAGGGGGAGAGCCAAGCAGAGAGCACGGGGTCCCCGCCCCGGCTGCGCCGGTGGGGAGGGGGTGAGGGAGAGAAGTGAGAAAAACTACCAGACTCGGATTTCACAAAGTACCCAGTGTTTTCGTCACTATCACTAGCAGCAGCAGCCCTCGCCTGGCATCCCTCATTTTTCTCTAGGGCCTACTCTCTTATCTAAGCCTCTAAACATACGCGCACCCAAATATACAGAGTTCCAGTGGGCGAAAACTGGAAACGCAAGTTCCGCAAAGATGTGTTGCCCCCACGCCCCTTGGCAAGAGGGGGGCGCTAGCTCCCAGCCGCCAAACCTGGTTTGGCAGTTCTGGTTTACACTGAAGCTTCCCAGGCAAAGTTGGGCGGAAGGAGGGTTGCATCTGTCACATTTTCATCAATCCAAGGGAGGGGCTCAGGCCCCTGAGGGTATGCAGGCCCCAGTTAAACGCCGAGCTCTCCCCCCTTCCTCCTTACTCTCCCTACTCGCATTCTAAGAATGCCTGCAAGAGGAGAAGCCTCAGAACAGGGCTCAGGAGAAGGCCCCAGCTCTGGTCCTAGTTTACAAAATTCCAATAAACGGCAGAAAATTTTGTGTCCGTCTGGAAATTTTTCTACCCTGAGACTGGATTCAACTCCAGTAAATGCCTGTTGTGGTATATTCGCCTCCAGAGGCCAAAATGCCACGTGTGGGAGGAAAAATCAAATCAAGTGCTGCCCCGTTGGATCAGGGCCTGAGAAAGGAAGAGACAGGCAACAGCTCCTTGAAAAGTTTATTTTTATCCTTTTTAGGGGCCACATGGCCTGTCCTCCAGCTGTGTAATAATAAAGCTAATGTGGCGGATTGGATTTGAGTTTGTTTTTTTTTTGTTTTTTTTCCCTCATAGCTTCTGTCACTCACCCATGAAAATTTAATGAAGCATTTAGGGTTATTACCTCCAGAGTCAATGGGCTAAAAATATTTAGCCTAATGCGCTCCTTGTGGAGCCAATAGGTCCATGGCTGGTACATACCAAGTCATCGAGAGACCCTCCCTTTTCTCCACAAAATTCACGACCCATTACACTTATTCCGTAATAACAGCTTTTGTACAAATGGAGGCCGCTGCAAAAGGAGGCTGTCATGTACCTCCTGAAAAGATAGCAATTTACACAGAGACAAGAAAAATGTGTGAGGTCATTGGCAGGATGCAATCTTGGGAGAATAGTTTATCAGAGGAAACTCCCAACAAGGTGGGAGGGAGGTGCCCCTCTTGCTACTACTCTATTTACTCCTGAGCATGACCAGAAAATCTAATGGTGGGGATGGGAAAACTGGCTCAAGTCTCTCCAACTTTTTCAGGGTTCTAGAGAGTGCCAAGAGTTGCTACCAAACACTTAAGATTCATTTAGTAAGAAGTTCAGACTTACCAGGCAACTCTGTGAAGATTAATGAAACACTTTAGTTTTCTCATCTATAAAGGCAGACTTAGCGGGAATTTGAACTAACACTCTCTCTCTCTCTCTCTCTCTCTCTCTCTCTCTCTCTCTCTCTCTCTCTCTCTACACACACACACACACACACACGACACAGACAAATTAAGAAGACTTGGTTGAAATAAGAGGAATGAGTATAGAAAACTATCACACTCTTCAAGGGGCTGGGGCAAATGTCAAACCTTAGGTGATCAGACATAGGTCTAACTTCATTGACTCTACCAAAATAAAAATATTCCTAAATTTCTCAGTACTTTAGAGGATAGCCAGGGAATATCAAACACATTTACATATATTTTAAGACTCTGCATATAAGAGATGTTACCTTTGCCCCACTTCCACCTTGTGTTTCCAGTTGACATGATTACAGACATTGAAGGATATGTGAGACACTGAGTTGGAAGAGTAATAGAAATTGAAGAGACTCATGTAAAACCATCTCTATTCAGTGCTGAATGTGGTCCACCATGGAAACTGGGCAAATTCCCATTAAATCCATTAGAGGCAACAAAAAAGCTGCTGCTGTTTCCAACTCCATGCTGGAAGAAAGCATAATATGTCGATTCTTTTTTTTTTTTTTAAGGTGAGGCAGAAGCAACCCTTGGTTGACCTCACAGATTGCAAGGACCTTGTCAAGGTACAATTCTTTACGTTTATTTTTTACGCTTACAGCACCTGGTCTTCCTAGGTGGTCTCCCGCCTGACCCTGCTTAGCTTCCAAGATCAGACTGGAGGGTTTGTTCAGGGTAGCACAGCGGTAGACCATAATATATAGATTCTAACTACACACAGCTGCCCAAGGACCTAACAGTCTTACGGGTTAAGCCAAACCAAATTTTAAAGTACTATTTTAACTTATTATGTTAAATACGTTAAGAAACTACTCATCTAAAATTTAAGATTTTTTTTCTTTTCTTCTCGTTTAAATAACAATGCCATTTGTATTAAGTTGGGCATAAGGAAAAAATCAATATGCATTCCTTTATCATCTACTTTGAGAAATACCAAAGTAATAAGAACAGCAAAAATGTATATATTGCTTATTATGTTCCAGGCACCCTTTTGGGTGCTTTCCATACCTTACCTCATTTGATCTTCACAATAGCCCACTGAGAAGGTACTCTTATTGGTACATACTGAGTAGAAGAATATAGATTGGAATCTGATGGACCTGAGTCATCTTTGACAAGTTACTTACCTCTCTGAATTTCAAAATTCTCAGTTCTACAATAATATCTGCTTCATGAGACACCTGCTTCATAAGATTGCTGTGAGCCTTAAATTAAATAATGTGTTGGACATGGTGGGAACAGAATAGGTCACACCATAAACATTGGTTCTCTTTCCAGAATAATTCCAATATAGTTCATTTTAAATCAACAACAATATTTATGGAAGCCATTCTATATATCTGTACTAGATATTAGAAAAAATGATTGATAAATCAGAAACAGAGCCTGCCTTTGAAAAGCTCAGTCAATTGAGTAAAGAACATGGACATGAGTAGCATTCAGAAAGGCAAAGGGGTTTTATTGAACTTCACATAATTTATCCCTATGCACATGATTCTCAAGATACTCGGAGGGCCAGCTTATTTAAGTGCTGTTTGAAGCTGACCCATGCTGGAAAGCAAAACCAAATGTCAGAAATCATAAATCCAACTAGCAATAACTCCTCTTCCAAAGAAAGGAATGCAAAGTAGTCCATTGTGTGTATTCTATATTATTTAAAATTCTGATTATTCCTACGATTATTTCAAATATACCTCTCACTGGATGGAGAATAATAAAATGAATTTGTGCTGTCAGCTCTGGGAGTTTCAAACACAAATTATTATATAGCCATCATTTATTAAATAGTTTGCAGTGCTCGCATATGCCAGGAATATGCTAATATTTCTATATACATAAAGTTCTCAAATTAATAAAATTTTCAATAATGTTCAGTAGGAAAATTTCTACCAAGCTTTTAAGAGACATCACGTGTTCAAAGTATACTAACATAGAATGCACAAAATTTCAAAGGTTTGTACAAATAATAGGTCTCTCACAGTCCCTTTCACTCAAATTCATATTCAAACTCAGATTGTCTTCACTTATTCAAAAAATGTTTACTGACTGCTTCCTCTATACCAGACACAGTGTTAGGCATTGAAAGAAAAAATAAATAAAAATTTTAAAACACTTACTCTCAAATAAATCATACCCATGTGAAGGAAACACATCATTACATTGCATTGCAATAAATGCTTTGATATTGCTAAGTACAAGATGCTAGGGGTATATCAAAGAGGGTTTTTTACCCCAGTGTAAGATGTTAAGAAGACTTCATAAAAGAAGTGATAGCATCTTGAAAGATAACAAGTAACCAGATGAAACAGGGAAGGGTATTTCTGGCAAAGAAAAGAGAATGTATGAAGGCATAAAAAAGATTCTTCTCTGGGGGGTGGCTGTAGTTGACTCTAGGAAAACAACATAAATGAATTGAAAAGGTCCTGGTTTTCCATGTTCAGGACTTTGGAATTTATTGTGAAAGGAAAAGGATCCACATTAAAAAAAAAAAAAAAAAAGGCAGAAAAATATATGTGCCCTAATGGGGGTGGGGGGGCCTTAAACCTTACATTATCCACATTTCAGATACTTTTCTTTTATGTCCAAGAAACAAGTAAAATATCCAATTGATATTTCTCTTCTGAGGTCAAAAAAGCAACACAAAACATTTCTGTGTGGCTTCATCGAAACAGAATATCCCTTCTTTTACAACACTGGCCTTGCTTGATTCCAGGGAAAGGTTGTACGGCACTATCAGTAAACTTGACTCTGGTTTACAGTCACTATAAATAGCACTCATTTTTCCAAGGAGGGGGTAGAGGAGAGCAGCAACACTGCAACTGCATTTATGCCACCAATCTGCTCTTTTTAGCTAAATGCACAGTAGAAACAAAGTGGAGCTCTAAAGTGATTGTCAATGGGCTCTTACGTCCTAATACAAACCCCCAATTTTGTTCACTCATAAAGTGGAGCTTAAGGTAATGTTAGTACTTGAAAGTAAGAGTAGACTAAAAGCTATCAGAAAATGACTGAGTTTCTGATGCCTAAAGAGTATCAGGGGCAGAGAAGAATCAGAAGAACCATATATTTTGTGACTACTATGTTAAAGGTATGACAGATATTTCTTGTTTGCCTCTCTGGTTGCCATTCCTCCTTCTTCTGTAAACGATGCCCAGCTTTCTTTGGGGAACCGGTCACCCATCAAATAATATTTTTTCTATTTCGTTCTGGTAGAGCTGACAATACCCCCCAGCTCCAGAATGGACAGTGCAACAAATTTCTTGGCCATAATTCAAGGATGGGCAAATGGGTAGCCTGTGTACTTTTGAGAGGGCAACTGAGAAAAATGCTTTCTCTTTACCACTGGACTGGAAACTGGAAAGATATTAAGCCTGTATCTGCAGGAGCCCATTCCATAAGAAAAATCCTGCAGAGCATAAAACTAACAGAGAAGAAAACAAGACTAAGAGATAGAAAAATAGAGATTTATGAGGATGTTGTGAAAGGGCTTTAGTTTAGCCATGCCTGAAGTCAGCTACCATCCCCCACCAAGATTTTTCAGTTATATCAGCCAAAATATTCCCTCTATTACTTAAGCCAGTTTAAGTCTCCCCCCACTTTTGACTAAAAAACATTCTAATGTTCCAAGTATTGCATTATAAACTTTCTTTATGTTAGCCAACTTACTACTTAAGGAACCCCCAAAAGCTATTTATATATATATTTATACTTGGCCTTGTTCTAAGAGGAACACGAACTCACAATTTACAGGATAGAAATAAACTCAGGGGGTTAAATATTGTACTCAAAGTTGCACAGTCAGACAGATGGTTCCAAATTTAAAATGTTATTAACAATAGCTACGACACAAAGAAAGGAAAAGAATGAACAAAAGTTATGCAAGTTTTCCACACCAAAACCTGCAAAATGTTGATGAAAACAAAGAAGACCCAAATAAATGGAGAGGAATACTATGTTCACAGTTTGGAAAACTTAATACTGATAAAATGTCGCTTCTCCCCCAAATTGAACTATACATTTAACACAATCCTAATAAAAATTTCGGCTCACTTTTTTATAAAACTAACAAATTAATTCTAAAATATATTTGGGAAGGCAAAGATGGAACAGAAGAGAGGATCCAGAAATAGACCAACACATGTACAGTCAATTGACGTTTTATATTTATACAAAGGTGCCAACGCCATTTATTTAGAAAAGTTTTTAAAACCTGATATTGGAACAACTGGATGAACATATAGGGAAAAAAGTGACCTCAATCCTTTCCCCATACCATATATAGACGAAAATTTAATTCCTAAAATGCTAAAGGTTCTAAAGAAGGACCTTAGAGAGTATCTTCATAATTGGAGATATGCATAGATTTCTTAGAGAGGACAAAAAAAATCATTGAACATAAAAGAAAAAAATGATAAGTTGGACTTCTTCAAAACTTAAAATGTGTGCTGATCAAAACAGCAATAAGAAAATCAATAGTAAACCACAAACCTGGAAGAAATGTTCACAATACATAGATCTGACAAAGGACTTGAATCCAGAAAGTAGAAAAGACTCCTACTAATTAGTAATAGAAAGATAAACAACTTAATTGAAATGGACAGAACACCTGAACAGATGCTTTACAAAAAAAGATATATAAATGGCCAATAGGCACATGAAAAGGTGTTCAACATCACAAGAATATGCAAATAAAACTCTAACGAGTAAAATGGCTAAAATTTGAAAGTTGGACAGCATTAAATATTGGTGACAATGTAGAGCTCTTATACATTGCTGCTGAAAGTGTAAAACAGTATTATCATTTTGGAAAATTGCCTGGCACTTTCTTATCAAGTTAAACATATATCTACCCTATAAACAATTGTAGGTATTCCACTTGTAGGTACTTATCCAAGAGAAATAAAACATGCATGCACACACACACACACACACACACACACACACACACTAGAAAGTTTATAGCAGCTTTATTCATAACAGGTCAAACTGAAAACAAATATCTTTCCACAGTAGAACAAACAAACAAATGGTAGAATATCATAAGGTAGAATACTACTAAGCAAGAAACAAAACACTACTGATATGTGCAGCAACACAGATGACTTTTTAAAACATATTGAAAGACATAGACTGATCAAATGACTCTTAAGATCTATGCATTTCAACTGGTGTCTTACTTTACCTTAATTTAAAATTTTTGTTTAAAAAGCAGGCACAAGAAAGTGGAGCAGCTGATCAGTCCACACAAACCTTATGAGTACCACTCTATTATGGCCCAACACAGATATCTGTGCCAATATTGCATGTCCTGAATAAAAATGCTATACACTCAATATAAAAAGAGTACTCCATGTTTTGTATGGCACTGCCACAGCAATAAATGTATAAAAACAGTACCATTTAAAGAATATTAATGCAAGAATGGTTCAATCAAAATGGAGCACCTGCCAGAAAATGAAAGCACCATCCCGTCATGGCGTAGTTGTTATCAGGTCAAGGATTTCCTGACATAGGAGTTAAAAAAATATATGTTGGATGATGGCTTAGAAGAAATGAGATAGAGAAACTCAAGCTTCAGATGGTGGAAGTGAATGGGAGAAAGGTGTCTTGAGCAATAAGACGCTTATGTTCTTCCAAACCACAATATTCTGTGATGCATTGAAGAGCTCTTATCCAAAACTCACAAACCAGTCACATTTCGAACGCTTCCTCGAAAGCTAATAAGAGGCTACAACTCTATATCAAATGGTGCAGTGTGGTTTAATTTGTATGAAAACCACATAAGGAAAAAGTTGCCACTCTTTCCTGGAAATATACTGATGCAAATAACATTTTATAAAATATTTTTTTTAAATAAAAAGAATGTAATTGCTCATTGAATTGTAATATGAATGCAAATTAACTTACTGTAATTATACTGTGCAATTTTCTACTTTAAAAACTTAGAAAATGGAAGAGACCTGATAAGTAATTTGAACTATAATTCTTCATTGTGTTCCTTCATTATGCAGTGGTTACCATAAGCAATTTGCTCTGCTCTGTTTTAATGTAAAATGTTTTTAGTTTATACTGTTGCATTGGCAGAACTCAAATGTGACTGTTCAATATATGAAGAGATACTTGCTTTTCCCCAAAAAAGTAGAAATTACAAGATAAAATTAATACAGCACAAGAGAATTTGGGAAGGATTCTTAACATATTTTCATTTGGGAACCTTTAGCACATTAAGTGACTCTCTAGCCTATGCCCCCAACGATGTTTTAAATTATCAGATAATTCCAAAACAAATAGGAGTCAGATGATAAGCATTCATGCTTTAATGAAAAGACTTTGGCACAGACGTAAAGAAAATAGGTTCTAGCCACAGCTCTGCCACTAATTAATTGTGTGACCTTCCCTATTCTAACCAACATTTCCCTCATATGTAAAAGGTTGGGCTAGGTGATTCCCAGCTTCTGCTCCAGCCCTTACAGGCTAAGATTACTCTGTAGTCACTCTTTGCTTTGTATTGTTTAGGAAACATAAGTGACAGTAAATGAATTTCTTATTTAGAATTAATGACAGTATGAATGAACTGCAAGCCCTTTAGTTCACCCATTCATTGCTAAAAAATGTCTTACACAAAGATCTTCTGTGATGATACAAATATTTTTAAAAAAATAGTAATTATCCGTTTTTGTGCTAATAATAATTTGCATGTGTAGTTCCCTTAGTATGGTTACTGTTAATGGCAGGGTGAATATACAGAGAGCTGGAGAGCCCACTGAGAATCAGCACAGTGAGTAAGGCTTAGAATCACGAGACTTTGCTTTAGTATTTCCTGTGGCTAATGACTAGATCTAGACCTCCGCAGGCAATGTCATCTCTTAGAATGCCCTCAGCTACTTCCCTGGGTGTTTTGAGGATTTAACATATAATGAATGGAAAGGCATTTGGTCACCACTATTTGCAAATATCTCCTTTAATTTTCTGAACAACCCTATGAAGTAGTTCCTACTATTATCTCTAGTTTTCCAGAAAAAAAAAAAAAAAAAAAGAACAAGAAGAAGGAGGATGTGGAGTGAGGGGGAGAAAAAGAAGCTAATAGAAATTAAATGACTTGGTTAGGGTCATAAACCATGACCCTGTCTGTTCTGTCTATTCAGAGAGAATAGCGACATCCCTTCAGCTTCTGGATTTTCATTATAACATATACAGCATAGGTAAATTTTTTTCTCTCAACATATATGATCTTCTCAGAGAAAGTTTCATCTTTGCTCAACTAAGAGTACTATCAACTTTCATTCCTTAGCTATAAAGTTAGTAAAAATACCTATATTTCATTAAAAGATACTCTTTAGTTTCCCCTTTAGCATTTATCCCAGCTACATCCACCCCATTTCTCTCTTCCTAAAAACCTCAATTCCCATTTGGAGAAGTATGCGATTTCTCAGAAGCTGACTCTACCCTCAGCTCTGTGTTGAAGCACATGGCCTAAGTGAAGCCAGTCAATGTGCTCCATCCCCTTGGCCAGAGTGGTTAAATCAGGGGTTGGCAGAGAACGTAACCTTGTCCAATCGGACTTCTGCTACATATAGTGAGACAAAAATAACCTGTAGCCAAGGTGACAATAGCTGGGATTCTAAAGGTAACAGGCCTGATGATAAAGCTGGACCCAAGGAGGTCAAAGCTGAGACACCAAAAGAAATCACAGTCTGTCATATCACTGAGTCACTGGGTAAAGCCATACAGGATTACCATAATAATGAGTCAATAATATCCTTTTTATTGTATAAGCCAGAATTATTTGTTATTTTCTATCAAAACCATGCCATCAATTTGGTGAAGAGGTTTTAAATACGAATGAAGTAATGAATGAGAAATTATAAAAAAAAGCTACACAATCATAAATTTTGATAATGGTGATTACGACAACAACAATGATGATGGAAGTAAAGGAGAAGATGAGTACCTTTCGACAATTATGGTGCAAGAATTTCAGTGATTTAAAAAATAGTTCATTTCTCTTTGTTTCCCCAGTTCATCTCACAATCTTATTCTAGCAGCACACTCATGTATACCTCTGGTCAAATCATAGCGGATGACAGATCTTTTCCTGACCACACCTTCTATGTGTTTATCTCCATTCCTTTGTTCATGCTATTTCCTCCTCCACGATTACCCTTCCTCATTCCTATTTATTGAAATCCTTCCCAAACTGCAGGATCTGGTTTAAATGAAGTCCCTTTCCCTTCATTCTCTCTTTTGCTTTCTTTATATGTCGTGTCTATTTACAATCTTGATCTCTGCCATGTGTAAGAGCCATTTTTCACATGTCTGGATCTCCCAAAGAGATTGTAATCTCTTAGAGTAGATGCTAAGCTCCTTATAAACAGCAGAGGGAAAGAGACATATGCAACTTCTGTCACTGCACTAATATCAACGATGATTCAGCTGATGTGGTCGTAATTCCACCATTGAACAGTCATCAATCAAAATCATATGAGGAGCACCTTATGAAGAGATGGAAACTCATTAGAAATATTGAGACCACAATCTAACTGGGAGTTGTGAAGAAAGATAGGAAAATGGGTTACAAAAAAAAAAAAAAAAAAAAAGAAGTGAGTAGAGAAAGACAGAAGGGAAGGAGGGAGGGAGAGAAGGAAAGAAATTAGAGAGGAGTAAGGTTTGGGTAATGCTGTCAAAGGATGCTAAGTCAAAATTCTCGACAGCTCTTATTTGCCTTCCTGTTCTTAGGGAGATATGACACCGTCAGAATGTCCTATTATCATTGCTGTTCTCCAAGGGATATCTCCAGTCTAATTAGAAGTATAGAGTCTTTCCTTTTTGTGCCCCAAATTGTATGTTTATAAATAAAGAATAAAACATGAATAGTAATTAGAGCATACGATTTTAAACGATAACTTTATTTCCATTTTTTCTTGCAAAGACTTAAAAACATATGTATTTAATATAAGCCCTCTTCTAAAGCAATTTACTTAAGATAATTGATTGGGAGGAAAATCAACACTATGAAAGTCAGAACAGAGACACAAGAGAGGTGTGTGACATCTCCACCCCAAGTGGCACAGAGTGCCATTCATTTATGGTGACATTTATTTATGATCCCAGACAGATCACAGAGGACAGAGAATCACATGGAACTAGAAATATGTCAGCTCATCATACCTAGTCTTGTAGGTCTGTTATACAAGGCCAAGGGGATGTTTTCATGAAGGAGACTCTGAAATACTCACATGTGTATAAAGTCATCATCAACTTGAATCTTAAGGAAACAGTCTCCAGCTAGCTCCTGAACTCCACAACCTTAAAAATGAAGTGCTTCTAGTTTGCCCTCTTCTCCAGCTGGAATTCATCTGGCCAGTGATGGCCTAGGTCTTGGCCATGACACATCATCCTGGCAGTGCTCACAGTAGAGCAGCAGTCTCTGGGCGTGGCTCCCTTCATTTCTAATCTTAGTTCTGACTCTGTGTAGGTGTGAACTTGGGTGAATTCTTTAATTCTCAGCTGCACTAATCTCTAATGGGGGTAATAATAGCTTCCTCTAGTGTCCATTTTAATTATTAAATAAAATAACTTTTGTAAATTTTTGTCATAGTACTTGATATATGGTAAGAAATAATAAATCAGTGGCTGTCAGTAGAAATCATTAATTTGGACATGGATATCTCTTTTTGGTTCACTCGGTTGTTTCTAGAAAAATGATTCTGGGAACAATAAGCTCCAGTATTCCAGTATGTAGCCATGAAGGGCTGTGACAACAACCCTGTAATTCCCTGTATTCAAACTTCCTAAAATCATGATGTGAGTCATACTAGGTAAGCATTAAGTCATTAGTACATATTTTATTATTTGAGCAAGCTTCTTTTCCCTACAAACAATAGTCACTGATCATAAAATTCCCCATGTTTGCAAGCATTTACTTGAGTAGTATATTACATCACATAAGATTCAAGGTTATTCTTATAAAAATGTTAGTTTCATGCTTTTGCACTCCTATATGTTTTCCTGAGTGAGAGAAAAATGGTAGAGATACAGCTGGTATGCCTAGAAGTGTCAATGAGTCTGGGTATTACATACATTGAAGAGTGCTGACCCTATGAATGTCACATGTGTGTCAATGTAAATTATTTTGGACGCTACTGATGCAGGTGAATGAAAACTATCAAAGGGTTTTGAACATTGAGAAATAGGATCAAATTTTTAGTAGACACATCATTCTGAGAGCAGAAAGAAGATTGAATGATACTTCTTTCTGCTCTCAGAATGATGTTTCTGCTAAAAGTATCCAATTCACCCTTACTTCAGGTATTTCCTTCTGCTCCTTCTCCCACTCCCTGCTGAATCACACCTCTGCCCAAACACCACTACCCATGAACTCTGAGAACAGAAGAGCCTGAAATCTTGAGTAATCACTTAAAAGTAAAAATTAAACAAATCTACCATTGATATACAATGTTCTTCCAGGAGAAAGTTAACATATATTGCCAAATTCTAAAAAGAGGACACCTCATTATTGGTAATCTTCCTCATCTGGATTAAGTAAATCATAATGTTTATGTGGTTTAGGGAGCTATGAACCTGTAGTTCCTGGTTGAGTGGCATGATCTAAGATGGTCACACTCAGTTGAAATCGGTTTTCAGTAGGAAGGACACTCCATAGGGAGTATCTTTGCATATTTCCCTGCTCCCTGAACATATCGTACATTTCATAACTCTTGATTTTTTCCTCTTTCTTTTCTCTCTATATAAAATGCCTCTCTTTACCATTTTATCTAATTAACATTTCTTGAAGCCAAATTCAAACTTTGTCATTCTATCCATCCCATTCCAACCTCATTGCAGGCACATCACTTCTCTTATCTGTATTATATAATCACTATATGAATCCTTCTATTACGGTCATTTGTTTAATACCTATTCTTCCAGCAGACTGAAAGCTGTCCTTGAAACTTTCCTCTGCCTCATTTCACTATAGCCAGTCCTTTTTCAAATCATGTTAATTCTACCTCAAAAATGTAACTCAAACTTATTTACTTCCATCACATCTCCTGCCATCACCCTAGAACAAGCAATAGCCATCTCTTGCCTAGCATCCTTCCCTCCAACCCACCATTTTTACTCATTTTCCCATAACACATGTCCCAAATATTAGCCACAGTAACATTTTAAAAACATAATTCAGACCTTTCCATTTAAAACATATCAATGGTTTCTCAACGTATTTAGGTCTCCTAAGTCTTGATAAAGACTTTGAAGGCCCTCCATGATGTGACCCAGCCTCAACTCATTCCACTCTCCCCCTGCTCAGTATACTTCATCCACAATGGCCTTCATTCACTTCTACAAGTCCACATCTCAAGGCCTGTGCAGTAATGTTCTGTTTGCTTGGAATGGTCTTCTGCTGACTCTCCAACAGCTGTTCCCCAGGACCCAGTTCTTGTACACTCATTGATGCTTACCTTACATGTCACTTGTTCAGAGGTCTGATCAGACCCCTATCTTTAATAAGGTCCCCTGGTTAAAATCTTTCAAGCACTCTGTAGTTTCCTTTTATAGACTCAATTACAATTTATAACTATGCATTTATATCTATATATAAAGTGTAATTAATTTTACATTATGTCTTGGCTTGATATCTATTTCCCCCAGCAGACTATAAGCTCTATAAGGACAAAGCAATGTTTTTGTTTGCTTGTTGTTTTTGTGTTTGTTTGGTCAATGTAGTGGGTTGAACAGTGGTTCCCTGAAATATATGTCCACATCATAATCTCTGGAATCTGTGATTATTACCTTATTTTGAAAGAATCTTTGCAGTGTTTGCATATTAAGTTAGGCTCTTAAGATAAGAAGATAATCCTGGATTATACAGGTGAATCCTAAATCCAATTACAAGTATCCTTATAATACATACACAAAAGAGCTACAGACAAGAGGAGAAGGCAATGTGATCACAGAGGCAGAGACTGGAGTAATATGTCCACAAGTCCAGGGACACCTGCAGTTATGAGAAACTGAAGAAGAAAGGAATGGATTCTTTCCTAAAGCCTTCGGAGGAAGCACAGCTGTGTGGAGACCTTGTTTTTAGACTTTTAGTCTCCATAAATATGAGAGAATAAATATGTGTTGTTTTAAGTTACCAAGTGTGTAGTAATCAGTTACAGCAGCCCTAGGAAACAAATACAGTTACCTATAGGTTTCTAGTGCCAGTCAGTAACTACAGGTTGAATGAATAAATGAGTGAGCATTCATTGAACAAGTCATACACATTCATCATTATATACCAGAACTTACTACAGTGAATAGAACACTGTATTCAAATAATTTCTTAAATTTTATCACATTGGAACTCATTTTATAAAAATACAGGCATATAACACTTTAGAACTTAAATATGCAAAATAAACTTGAAGATTAAACTAGGCATATTCCCTGTGTTATAAATGAGAACAGTAGCATTGAGAAAGGTTATCTGACTTACTAGAGATCAGACAGCAAGCTCAGGCTGGGGGAAATTGCATTTATTTTTATAATTCCTATACCAACATCTACTAGAGTATCTTTCCTAAGTACTATTACATCATTCTAATTAAAATAATTTGATATGTTGTTGTCTTTAGTCAAAGACTTCAGCATTCATTGCCATTAAACTAGTTAGTATGTGTAGGTAGGTCTACACTGATAATAAAATAAATTTGAACTAATTCCCAAGAATTGTAAGATAAAAAATTTTATCCATTGAAATTTCAAGAATCCAATAGGGAACATCAACATTAGATAGACATTTACTATTACATTTTACTTGATTTAATTATGATTTAAATGCTGGCATTCAAACGTTTAAATAGCTTATCAGGTACTATCTCTTCATTTAAGAATTTACTCTCAAATATATTAAAATGCATAGAACAAACTAACTCCTGAAGAACAAAGGTCTTCCCCACTTATTTCCTGACTTAAAGATAACTCCACTTGAGAACTGTGGTTTAAATTTAATGCTTTCCCACGTTACCTGCTGGATGACAGAAAAGACTGCATCTGTTTTATTGCTACACAAAGGGTATTAAATCAATCTTTTTTTCCTTCTGACTCTGTATGGGAATGAGCAGTATAGCTCTGGGAATCAGAATTTGTCTTTCTTTCACCAGTCTAATTTTATAATTTAGGCAACTTGACCTATCTGTGTATCATTTATCCATCCAGCCACTCACACACTAATCCATTAAGTATTAATGTCAACCTCAACATCTGGTTCCAACTCATTCATTTTTGTCATTGGTCCCCAATAGTTCCATCTTTGGTGTAGATGTACCATTAACCTATGTTAATATCAGTCTATAAAATGATCTCGATGATGACTGGTAGAATTTGGCATATTACTTTCTTGGGACTAAATCTGGAGAATCCAGTTGGAGCTGGAAAATTCAGAAAGTCATTTAGTGAAGTTCCCAGCTGCAGATCAATTCTTAATCACCCATATCTATGTAAGTTTATCCATCATAATCCTTAAGTACCCTTGAGACAGGAGCCTTCAAAATCTCCCTCAAAATCTGTCTCTGAAAAAACTATTCTGTTTCCATTTAGAAAGTCCATATTTTTTATCATTTATATGTTCATTTATCTAAAAAAGATTCCTGAGTGTCTTCCATGTGAACGATGCACTGCTAGGCACTGATGATAAAGAAATAAAAGACTAATTTTGTTTCAAGAAAACTTACAGAATAATGGGAGAGAAAGATAAGTAAACAGGTAGTATTACCAAATAATGTTGTAAGTACTATAATAGAGGTAACTACTGAGTGATTTAAAAGTCTCCCTGACTCTTCCCAAAGAAGCATTTAAGAGTGGGAGAATGATCAGCAGGCTTCAAAAAAAGGGGACTCTGTGAGTCCATTAGGACAAAAGTCATCCCTTCCTTAGCCACTCACCCACCAGACTTCCCAACTTATTCCTTTCCAGTGACTCCAGTCACCCTGTTAAAATTCTCACAGAAGTTCCAAAGACAGAAATTCTTGTGAAGATTTATCTCTCTCTGAGAAACCATGTGCCAACTGCTCAGATGAGATATAACAGTGTACATTTATTTGTGCTCAAACTTGCACTGCTTGTTATTGCCTCAATATATTTCATTAGTTTTTGGAGAAAGATTTACTCCTTCTGTTGGCTTTGTTTTTAGAGAGGTCGATACAAAACTAGATTTCCAGAGAAAAATATTATATGATGGTTACATAATGTGAAACCTAAATCTGATTATGCCATGCCCTTATTTAAAAGCATTTAATGGCTCCCCAGGATCTACAAGATAAAATCCAGCATCTATAATCTGATGTACAGGACTTCCAAGTTCAGTACTTGTCCTCACTGTAGCAGCATCTCTTACCAAGATTCCCTTACACATTGGAGGCCACCAGCAGAATTCCTTTCGGTTGTGGGCAGAGGAGTCATTGAGGGGCTTAGCCCAGAAGTGATAAGAGCTGATCTACATTTTCAGAGGCTTGTTCTAAATTCTCTGAATGAAGCAACTATTGCAGGAAATCCATATATAATTCAACTAGCTTCTTCAAAATGCTTCTAGAATGAGGCATGCCATAAACCAGGAAACAAAAAATAAAAAGAAAAGGAGTAGAAAAATGTTCATATAACCCTGCTTTAAAAATACAAGTACAAAGGATCCCCACTTTATTTACTATTACTTATGTAAAAATGTCAATTTGAAGATTTGCAGACAGCTTCCTGAAGTTATCCCAGGGACAATCCATTAAGTATTTTCAGATAACTAGAAACTTTGACAAATCCTGCATTGTCCAATTATTTATAAAAATAGCACTATAAGTACTGGCTATCATGCACACATGCATGTAGGCATATATGTAAATCATTGTAAATGCTTAGTTGTTATTATATTTTTCTTCACATTTATGAAGTGCACCTTAAATTCAGACATTAATTTTATTTCTCCTTTGTGAAAATAAAATATAAAACACACAAAACTTAAACCAGTTAAGAAATGGCACAACTATACTTCTCTACTAGGTGATAAACTAGTTACATAAAAGAAAACCCCCCAACAACATGGAGAGTTAGATTCAAAAATCCAATCTACAACTAATAACATTAAAATGTTGTATTATTTTTTAAGTATTGTATTATTATATTGAACAAAGAATAATTAGATTTGTCTCCTTTGATGAATTAATTAATACAATCAGTATTAACTGAGCACCTATTAGATACAACAAAAACAAACTGTTGTCCAAGGTATTATCCTTGCTTGCAAGAGTATTTCCATCTATTTTGGGGTCTCACTAGCATGAAATAAAAAAGTCAATAGAGGATACAACTTGATCTATCTTATTCTATCATTCTATCAAGCCGACCCCTACACACACACACCACACCACACCAAACTGAAAATATTGATTAATAATAGGCCTGACACTGTTATTGACCCTAATTCTAAATCACTAAACTTTATATACTGTATGCTCTAAATGTTGTTTAGGTCCTTATCTTCCCACTTCTGACCTTAAGACTCATTTTTCATGTGTGTGTGTGTTGTGTGTGTGTGTGTGTCTGTGTATTTCTAACTAGGATTTTGATTCCCCCCAAGCAACATTATTTCAATTTGTCTTCGATTAATATTTTGCCTGACCTGATTCCAGGGTCCAGAGGCTACTGCTGAGTATCAGGAGGGGAGGAACAACTTCCCAACCTGCCCACCACATTATAACAAACCCCCAAGAAACAGCCCAACATAACAAGCCCACATTTCAAAGGAGAAATGTGTAAATGTAAAAAATATTGATAGAACATAAAACCTAAGTTAGGATTCTACTCATTCTGTGCCTTTATAAAAACACGCAAATATTACATACAAATAGTGACTAAAAACAAAGAAGCTCTAGGTGTGCCATCTTGTGAAGATCCCTATTGCCACCAAATCAGCTGGAGTCCCCACTTCCTTCTTACTATTTTAGTGTCTTTGGACCTGATTCCATAAGTGGTTCCCAGGCAGAGAGTGAATTATTTACATGCCTTAGTAAACTCTTTTCCAATCTTGACAATGGCTATGAAGCTCTTCTCAAAATATGTCTGTCATTTAGTGTCTTTATTTTTTCAGCCCAGCTCATGAAAATGTGACATATTTGACATGACTTGCTATAACTGTTTGGTTGATTTTATTGATTCTAGAATTAGAGTGTTAAATATATAACAGACTCTGTATCCAACCACTGGGGATTCAAGAGCCAACAAGACAGCTATAATCCCTTCCTTTAGGGAGCTTCCAGTCTTCTGGTAAAAGGTATTTTATATATTAGGTTCATGGCTATATCTCAGGTTGTTTTTTACTGGGGATTTCTAGTAGAGACAATGGTTTTAGTTGCCTCTATTTTTAAAGTTCCTTATGTTCCTGAAATTCTTTTAACAGGAGACAAGACTTGCTATTATTCAACTGAAAGAAAATGAGGAGGTTGTAAGAGACTAAAATATAAAAGACTAAAGGAAAGAGCCCACATTGGCTTCAATTTACACTAAAGTGTAAACAAGTGCCACTGGGTATTATTTTATGACTAAAGCTCTTGGTGTGGGAGGAGCAAAGAGGAGGGTATACTAGGTAATGAATTAGATTCATTTTCTAGGGGAGAGAAACTTGATGTTAGGAGGTGGAAATTGCCTGCTGAATAAACTATCTTGCGGCAGATCCTTTGCAATATATTTTTTTTTGGTAGAAAAGAATATTAATTTCAGAATCACCTGTTTGGGCTCTACTCCTTCATTGTGTGGCTCTGAAAAAGTCCTCTAATCTCTCTGGGACTTAAGTTACTAGTTTATAAAAAGGTATAACATATTTTGCCCTTCTATTCTACAAATTTATGAGGAAGGTAATATTGATCATAGGCTATACAAATGTAAGGTGTTAATAAGACCGGAACACCATTCCACAAATTATTTCTAAAATATGAATGAAACGAGTGTAAGCTGGGACACTGATTTAAAATTAATTACACATACAAATCTTGGTTAGTCCAATTACAAAGTTCTAATCGCAAACTTCAAAACAGTGAACTTCAATTTACCCAAAGCCATGTATGCTTGCAGATTACAGTAACGGAGGATTCTTTTATGCCTTTCAAAGGAATTATTACATTACAGAGCTTATCTCACACTTTTGAAATAAATGTATTACAATAGGATTGGCTTTTGTTATCTAATCATCCCGTGGTTGACATATGTGATGCATATTTCACTTAAAATAACATAATTCTTTTAAAATAGTTGTGTTTTCCTCAGGCGGTATTATTCCTTGTTTTATATTAGCCATGATTTAATTGCAGGCCAGGAAGCCCAATGGGCTTGTTAAGTGCTTCATGCCAGCATTCATTTCATGACTCCTCTTTGCCTTAGGATGGATCAGCTGATCAGGAGACATCAGACTCCACCAGGAACACCAGCTTCCTGGCACACCTCTGCATTCACCCCACTTTGGTAATTCTCTCCACTTGTCCTCTACCAGTTCCTAACCCTTGCTGAGAGGTTAATTTACTGAAGTTTATAGAAGTTAAGCTTCTGCCCAGAGACATGGAAAAAGGTGAACCTCTAAGATTTGAACTTAAGTTCCTAAGGCACTAAAGCCCTTATTTGTTCTTTCTAGCACATCCTGCTGATTTACAGAACATCTGATTTCTCCAAAGTGAGAATCTTTTTTAGTGAGAGAGACCTGGGTTATAGTATTCTATTAAAAAAAAAAAAAAAAAAACTGTTAAAAGATGTATTGTGATGTGCAGGACAAAGAGGGCTATTTAAATTGAAATCATTTTCCTAGTATCCAAGATCTCTAAATCTCATGCACATTAAGTTTGAATTAACACTAACAAGGGTCTAACAGCTTTGATGCTGTGTTCTTAGATAATTAAATTCTTAGAAAATCATTCCACATTTGAGGGAGAAGCGAAGGACACAGAGAGTTCAGTCTTAATTCAAAGTCACTTATACATTGTTACCTGCTGTTTCCAGGCCTTCGAGGAATCAGCAGGGAGGATTTGATATTAAAAATGAAGGGGTCTCTCTCTCTCTCTCTCTCTCTCTCTCTCTCTCTCTCTCTCAGTCTCTCTTCCTAAATCTTCAGGGGTGGGGGCGGGGAAAATGTTGAAATCGTCAACTGCAACTCTTCCTAAGCTATCACTTTGCTTTGGTGTCTATCATTTACTGGAAGATCCAGGACATTTTGCAACCTAAAGCTGAGGCTCCTACCAGCATTGTCCCTTTCTTCAAAGCCATCTCCATTTCATATGTACAAAGTGCTTTATAGTTTACAAAGCCCTTTTTACATTCATTATTTCATGTGACCCTCAGTGCCACTGGCAGATGTTTGAAAGATGGCACATTCGTCCAGGCCATCATCTGAAGAGAGACTGGCTGGCTGCCCATAGACCTCATGAGGTGGCATTTACCTAGGATAAATCATCCAAAGTTAATATTTGACCCTGAGACTAAGTTATAAAATAAATCTTATCTGTCTTAGAAGTGAGCAGGCTTGGAGATATCGACTCCTAATAACAAGCCTTACAAGAGACTGATGAATACATGTGAATTCCAGCTTAAGGTTTCAGGATGAGAAATAGAACTGCCAGTGGGTGATAACTGTCAAATCAGCATGCCCAGGGCATTTTGTTCTAGGACAGTCAAGTTATCAGAAGATGCTTGGATTTTCAAGATGAGTAAGCTGAAGCTCAGAGAGCTGAAACACTTGTAAGTCATTCGACTGGTAATTGGAGGAAACAACTTTGAACTAACTGGGTGGAGGGGCTGGTGGTCTTTAGCTAGGTTCCTCTCCCTATCCCAGTCAGTGCTTGGATGGGCACCATGGAGACTTACCTTTATGTCTCTCTTTTTATTCTCTTTCTTTGAGTGATTCCCACCCCTACCTTGAATGAGTAAAGTATAACTTCAGCTTTGTCCTGATTTGGGAGGAGAATCTGTTACTTTAATGTGACTTTGTGTATTTCTGCTTTTATCTAATATGTGTTGGTTTAGAGTTGAACCTTCAGACAGTAACCTTACTTTCTGGCTAAGGTGGTACCCTATAACCAGCTCTGTGTACCAGGACACAGCTCTTCCAATAGGTGAGGTCACTATTATTATCTCCACTTTCCATATGAGGAAATAGAGACTCAGAAAATTTACATAACTCAGGAAAGGTCATATGGTTTGTAAGTAGAGAGAGGTTCCAGACTTGAATCTACATTTTGGACTTCAGGTCCTGTGCTCTTTTTCCTACTATATCACAATGCTATGGATAACAATAATCACAATAGCCATTGAATGCTGTTCTAAATATTTTAGATATACTAATCATTCAGTCATCACAGCAGCTCTGTAAAGCAATTCTCACTATTATTATTACTTTCATTTTATAGATGATAAAATTGTGGCACAGAGAAACCAACTAACTAGTTTGAGGACACACAGTGAGCAAGTGGTAGAGGATTTAAACGCAGACAGTCTGGTCCCAGAGTCTGTGCTCTTAATCATATCCTCACAAATGGAAGAAAGAAGACTGCCTTTCTTGTCAGAGTTTCAGGGAATGCCAGGAGGGTCTTGGTGTGGTCAAATGTCCTTTTCTAAATTCAAATGATCAATGCTAAAATTCCAACCCTGAGGTCTCACTCTGGTTTATAGAAGGGTGTCTAGCTTATAATATGCAAATAATCACTTGTCAATTACTCACATAACAGTATAGTGGAACATCTAAAGAGATGAAAGCTTTGTGAATGGAGATTATATTACACCAGGACCCTACAGAGGAAAGGACAGGAAGCTCGACCTCTGAATCTATGGGTCCCAAACGAGGAGAAAGCTTATATCCACTCTCTTGGATTCCCACATGCAACCAGTGCAGCCATTATTAGCTCAGAGGGCAGAAAAACATTTGCAACAAACACTACTCAGTCCGTAGTGGAGAAATAAGAATTCAAGCTCTGCTCTGTCTGGCTCCAAAATCAATGCTCTTTCTAACATAGCATGATTACTGTAAGGACATAAACATCTCATTGCAGTCACAATTGCAAGCCCTCACTCCCAACTCCTTCCTCTTGAAGGTGTCATTTTTCTAGATGAAAGGATTTTAAATTTGTAATTGAACCAGGTTATCAAATGCTAGGATAATCCATGTTTAGCAAACTGAATGTGAGGAATATCTCAAGAGTTTCCTGAATTTTTTTTTTTTTTTTGAAATACCATTCTCATGAAACCATTAATTAAATTATCCCTGGCCACAATATTCAGCTGACAGCTCAGGAACCAGTTCAGGCAGTTACTGTTAATAGAAGAAACCTGAATACGTGTTTCTGTCTTGGAAAGATGCTGCCAACTTTTCAGGAAAAGGAGGGGAAATTAGAGGTCAGGACTGAACATTTCCTGGGCCTCTGTGATGCACAAGCACATTCGTAATTCCCCACAATCCTCTCAACCACCCTGCAAGGTGAGAACTATTGAGTTTTTCTACAGATGAATAAACTGAAGTTAAGATAAATAAGCAACTAGCATAGAGTCAAATCATAAATGTAGGTTTTCAGGGCATTATTACCCTTTTTCATGACACCAGCAGACACGCTGTCCCTTGACTTACCGTATCATGTTCATTTTCAAGCAGCTGCAATGCCTATAAAAGTTAGAAAAGTTAAATATATATAACCATCATTTCTAGCAAGTACTCTTTCTGCTCATAGACTCTTACTATCTTATGTCCCAGGCTCCACCTGGTACAGTGCAGACATCTCATTGTACTCTAAAATAATAAATACAAAATATAAAGGACACATAAAGGAGACCATATCTCATCTGTTTTATGCATCATTATATTTTCAATGTCTGATCCACAGTAGGTGCTCAATAAACATGGGATGGAAAGAAGGAAAGGAGGAGGGAAGGAGGGAGGGAGGGAGGGAAGGAAGGAGGGTTGGAGAAAGAAGGAAGAAAGAAAGGCAGGCAGGCAGGAGGAAGGAAGGAAAGAAGGAAATACTGTAGAAGTAAAAGTAAACTGGTAGAATTTGGGAGCTGATTACATGGGGAGGAGTTAGAGAGACTCTAAGAAGATACAGACATAAGCCATCAAGAATTTTATTGTCTAGGAGATGAAAGTTATGTGTGTGAATATTTATCATCAGTTTATAGGGTATATTCTTTTAATAAATGAGAAAGAGTTCCAATTACTTTTTTATTCCAAAGTTTATATTCAGTTCCACCACTCAAATTACAAGGAAGGAAAAGATTTAACCATATACAAAATTTCTGTATTCATATCTGAGAAAGTCTGCTGAAATACTTTTCAATAAAGCTGGAGAAAATGCTCCTGGTCAATAAACTATGGGAAAAAAATCTATTCTGGTTAACTGGTGAATCATCCATGTGTTCATATTTCAGAGCTATAAGAGACCCATACTGTTTTACTGAAATTTGTCTCACAGTATATTATCAGAAAGAATACTGTAGTTCTTCTACAGGTTTACTTGGCAATAAAAAAAAAGCCAAAGGGTGGAATGGATACCTTGAATCACAACTCTAAGTTTGCAATGTAATTTCTTCGAGTCCTTAGACATGTTCTTCCTGAAAAGATAACCAAAAAAAAAAAAAAAAGTATAATGATAGAAATCAATTTTCTCATTTCATCAGCTTCTTTGTTCATTCAACCATAAATTCTGTGCTAAAGGAGTCTAATCACATTGTATATAAATCTTGCATAATTTGCATTCATTGCAACCTAAAATGTAAAAGCATTATGTAATATTGTATATATTTTTAGTTTATCTCATAGCTGCTTATAGTTAGACATGACTTTTTTATTTCTTCAATCACATATAAGAAAAAAAAATCCTACTGATTAGGTTTAGGAAATGGTGTCTTTGGAAGAAGATAATATTTTTAACTTTATTAGGTTTTGAATTACTACTGCTCCTCCCAGACTCTTGTACAAGTCTTCCCCTATATCTAATCTCCCTGACAGCCTAGAAAAGAGAATACCTGTGAACCAGTTACCTTACCTGTTGCAAACCTCCAGTAAGGTGCTCGTGAGTCAGGTTTACTATGCCCAGTCTTGACTGCTATTTTTCAGACCCTCAGATGACTGATAGCAAATGGGGCTCCTGTTCTTTTCCATTTTATAGTGACAGAGGTAATTCCTGGCTTTCTTGGAAGTACAATTATAAGGGGGATGAGGTAGCTCTCCATAAACCAAGATGATATGTTGAAAATGATAGTTAGCTATCTAGATGAGAGGAAAAGTCACTTTCATGGCTAGAGATCCCAGTATATAATACTCTGTTCATTCACTCACTGAACGGACCTTTAGTATATGCCTATCATGCACCAAGAATTAAATCGAGCACTGGGAATTCTAAAATGAATAAACAAAAAAAGAATTTATCTTCAAAGAGAGATCAGTCTGGTAAAGAAGGCAGAATATAATCAAAGTATGTCAATATTCTGTTGCAACTGCCTTAATAAAGAGATGTGAAAAGAATAGTAATTGATACAAAGGAGAGAGAGGACAACTTCAGTGAGTGAAGGGAGGACAATTAGGGAAAGAAGAAAAATTGCAAAGCTGGGTCTTGAAAGATGAAAGGGGATCACGATCCAGGGAAAGATCCAAGGAGATTTCAGGTAGATGGAAAAGCATGTTCAAAGATAAGGACTATTTCTTGGTTTGTACAGGGGACTATAAATAATTTCTAGGGGGTAGCAGTATTAAGATTGGATAGGAAGAAATGAGTTAGTTCATGAAGTATACACTTTTTCTGTATATATATATATATATATATATATATATATATATATATATAGTGTGTGTATGTATATAATTTAATTCTCATAAACCTGAGGTAGTAATGTTTATTAAATTTATAGAAAAGAACATGAAACACATCTGGCTATTCAAAGCTACAAAGCTGGGGATTAACAGCATAAAAATCTAATTTGATTCTAGAGCTTTGTCTTCATCATTACATGAGAGTTTGGAATTTACCCTTAGGCAATGGGGAAGAGTGCTAAAGAGAGGCATGTTATGGTCAGAGTAAGTTTCACAAAGATCTCTCAAACCACAGTGTGGAGAATGGATTAGAGAAGGGTGTCTGGAGGCAGAAAGCTGCTTAGAAGACAAGCGTTAATTTTTAGGAAAATATGACAAAGACCCAAACTACTGTAGGAGGTATGGTTTCCCCAGCACAATGAAGTGATTTATTTACCCAAGGTGACATAGCCAGCCAAGATGGGACTAGAAAGGTCCTAGACTCCTCGCCACCATGCTGCATCATTCATGATTCTGTAAAACATGGAATTAAAAGTAAAGACTCTATTCTAATCTGTAATTAGGGCCCAGAGTCACACAACTTAGAATTGGAAGAAACCTTAGGTTGATTCAGTATATCTGTGTTCTCCAGTCAGGAATTCCTTAGAGACCATCACTGTCAGATGACAGTCCATTCTTTGCCTGAATTCACAAGATGTCTTTCAAATGATTAACAACATTTACTCAATAAACATTTGTTAAGCCTCTATTGTGGTTAAGGCATTGTGTTTGATGCTGTAGATACAATAAACAAAGCCAACAGGATCCTTCCGGAATGTACAATCTAATGTTAAAACTTCTTTCTCTGTGACATCCCTCTATTATCTCTAGTTCTGCTCCCTAAATTTATATAGAGTAAGCTTATGCTCTTATACATGGAAGCATTTCAAGTATCTATAGAATAGTAGATGGAAACTGGGGTGGAGGGAAATCCGCATATCATATTTGTTGGCAAAAACTAAATCTAAATAGATCTCTTCTGCTAAAGGATGAGTAAATGGAAAACAAAAATAACAACATAGAGACAATAAAAAAAGAGTGCTGTAGAAAAAGGAGAAAGGAATTATGTATTTAAAAGACCTCTGAAAATTATCTACTACAAGAACTTCAAAAGAAATAATTTTGGAAATCTATTTGGCATCCTCTATGTATGCAAACAGGTATGACCTTGATAAAACCAGAGCCAGAAGCCACAAGGACAGAAGAATGGATTAAACTAAAGATGTAACAACAAAATTAAAGTCTATATTGGAAATAAATAACAGAATAGACACAGAGAAAAATGAGATCTGTGATGAAGGAGACAGATTTGGAAATTCCCATGGAATAAAAAGGACAAAAAAGATGAAAATAATTAGAAGATGTTAAAGATAGAAGACAGTAGAGAAACATCCAATCTAAGAATTATAGGCTTGTCTGAGTAGCAAATGAGAATGGAAAGAAGCAATAATCAGAAGATATAATTGAGAAACAGAAGCAATAATCAAAGATGTAATTGAGGGAAATTTTGCTGAGAGAAAAAAGAAAAAAGAAAACCAATGTGAGTCTATAAATTAGAAAGGCTTACTATATTTTAGGTAAAATCAGTTAACCAGACTTCTACCTACGTAGAGCCTGGAAAAAATTGAGGTTTACATAGCTTCACTAATAGATCATGGCAAACATTTTGGTGTTTGGACGTGTGTTTTTCCTTCCACTAAGACATTTGATATATAAGTATATTTGCATACAGTTATATATATTCTATCTATCTATCTATCTATCTATCTATCTATCTATCTATCTATTATCTACCTTTCTCTCTCCTACTCATATTCTTTTATAGCTTTCTTTTTTCAATTAACAATGTGTTTTCTAGATTCCTTAAGCATTATAAAGTACATTTTATAGTAGCCCATCATGTCATAAATTATTTAATGCTTTATTGTTGGTCAGTAAATCATTCTGATTTATCATGATTATAAACATAATTTTATAATAAACTTATAAACAACCACATTTCTATTTATTCCTATCAGATAATTTATCAAACTTAAATTGCTAGATATAATAATACAGGCAATAAGTTTGAATTATAAATTTAAAAATCCTAAATGTTCCCTGATCAAACAAAAACTCCACCTTTCTCTAAGATGATCACCCACAGGCTAGTCTCAGATTTCTCTCCAATATTTCAAGCCAGAAGACACCAAAGAAAAGTCCAGAGAGTTCTCAGGATAAAAAACTGCAACTCAAGATTTTTATGCCAGGCTAAACTGTCATAATGTTTGAAGGTTAAAAATGTCCAAGGGCTCAGGTAATATGCCACTTATGTACACAAATCTTTTAAAATACTAATATTCCTGAAGAACAATCTTTACACACTTCAAATTACATTGAATATAAGGCCCAGAAATTAGAAGCTTTGACTTAAAAGAGAAGGCATTTGTTCTCCTATTGTAGGACTTTATCATAAGAAAATAATCCAAAATTAAGACAATAATGTACATAATATAAAGATTACTTTAGATTATCTAGCAAAATATTGAAATAATCAAAATATCTAACAAGTTAGAATTAAGTGAAGATAAATAATGTATTATGCATTTATAAACCTTTTTAATGACATGGAAAATATGATATAAAGTCAAATTAAAAAAGTAAAATATGACTCAGATTTATAGAAAGAGAATGATCTACCCATATAAAGAAAAACTGAAATTAATGTTTAAAAGACTAGAAAGAGACAAAAATCTTAAGCTAGTCTGTCTCTAATGAATGGGATATGAAAGTTTTTCCCTTTCGTTATACCTTTTCTGAATTTCCAAAATTTATATAATGAGCACTAGTTTTATAATCACAAGAGAAATATATGTTAAAAGTTTTGATGAAATACCTTTAACTGATCAAAGTGAAGGTGAGACTTAAAAATTATAGTTTTGTAACTTATTCAAAACATATTACAAAAATAAACTATTTTATGTTGGGTTGTCTTTCAATTTATCAATCTGTAAATGGTTTTTATACCTATAATGTAGTGTATGTACAATTTTAAATTCTCATTTTCCATTCAATTTTTTTCATAAATACATACATATGCATATTTTTACTTGGAGAGGTATCACATTTGATATGTAAATCATCCCATCACGTGTATATGCTATAATTTATATAACTATTCTCCTATTGTGGGACATTTAGGTGTTGACAGTTTGTCATGATGACAAATACTAAAACTTTCTACTTGAAGCTTTTTTCTTCTTTTTTATACTTTTTTTGAGATATTCTCTAGATTGGAATAATGGTGCATAACGGAATGCATGAGCATTTTTGTGGGTTTTGATATGTGTTGCCAGGTCACCCTCTAAAATACGTGGAGGTTATATAGTCTTCATATTTTCTTATAGAAAGAAAATGAACAAAAGGAAAAGCCCACTAGACTTCTTGGACATGATACTAGAAGAAATCTTACAGATCAGTCATCTAGTGAAATTCTAATTTTAGAGGAAAGCAAACAAACAAACAAAATTCAGAGGGAGTCAGTGACTCCAGGACTCAAAGCAAGTTTCACACAAAACAAAGATCAAACTTAGATCTTTTAGCAAGAGAGTTCCTCTCACGCCACCATGCCAATGATTTTCTCTCCCCCTTCTCATCCCTCTTTCTGGAGCTAGAGATGAAAAGAAGAAAACCTTGCTTGTTTTAGTTTAAGGCAGCAGGGGAATGGAAATTGCTTCAGATCAAAACCTTGCTCTGCCGCATGTAACTATCACCTTGTTACCTAATCTCTCTGGCCCTCAGTTTCCTAATCTGTAAATTAAAGACCCTAACACTATACTCACCTTACAGGGTTGTTAGAGATAATATTGTGGGGCCACCACTAATTCACATGGCACTTTTGTGAGGGTTAGAAAAACTCACTCCCTCTGAAAAGTTGCAAGGGCTAGAACGTGTCATTTTTGGAGCAGACTGTGCCAGTTAGCAAAAGGTGCTCCTTCCTGTAAGGGACGCAGCCCATGCAGGGCACACAGTGTAGGAAACATAATACAGGATGCTGTCAGCCTTCACTTGTCCCTTTGTTCTGGAGCCTTCATTTTCAGGAAAAACCTGGACAACCATACAGTAAGGCCCAATCCACCACAACCGTCATTGTTAGTCTTATTCTCATTATTATTTTGGGAGCAAAGACAATTTCCTTGGGACACTCACCCCATCTGTCCCATCCCCACAAAAATGAAGGCAGAGAGTACTTCTTGGCAAGTGAGGGTTAAACAGGGAACAGAATCCCACTGCTGTAAAGGCCATCAAGGCCAAATGTGATCACCGACCTTCATTAATTCAAGCTTTGTACTTCTGCTAAGGGACTATAGTTTGCCTGATGCATCTGCTCTTCCTAATTTGGCCTGTTTGGGTAACAAAGCTCCCAGTGATCATCTAAACCTCATTTGATGCACCTGTGAACAATTCATTATATTAATATAACAGTTGGGGAGGGGCAGAGACACTAATAAATAGACTATAGCTGCCAGGACTCCTTGTTGTAGCCACAGAGGCCCTTTCCTTCTCTCCCCTTATAGTCCCAGCTCTCGGCCTTGCTGGGAAGGACCTGCAGACACAGAGAGGGTGTATCTCAAACTGTCAGCTCCCATATCTGGCCAGAATTAAGCACATCAATTAATTGTCTTTTCTAAAGCTCTCTAAAATTTTCACTTTATTTGGTTTGAAAAATTTGTTCTCAGTTAGAAATGGAGCACAAGTCTTGCTAACTAAGGATGCTTCGAACAGTATTTGGTAACTCTCCTGGTGGCTGAATCTTCATTTATCAAAGTGGATCTGTACCACAGCAACACACAGAATGGTCAATGTCCTTGTTTTGCTGATTCTCAGCACTTTCTGGACTGGCCTAATGTTGGAGAGAATTTTTCCCTTTCCATCACTTTAGAAGATACAAACATATATTTTGTAATGCTCTGTTTTATTGCTCCTTCAAAAACATGGATTGTTTCTTTTCCCTCAAACTGCTCAAATTCAAATTAAAATATGTAGTTCCGGAAACCAAAATCAATCCACAGATGTTCCCACACGGCCTACATGACCCCCACTCTCAGTACATAAACTTTGACTTTCTCTCCAGGCCCTTCTGTCCCCACTTCCTATCTTTCGCTTCCATACTCTAGTAGAAAAAGGAAATGGTTTGCGATTTCTCACAGATGTCATGCTATTCCTGGTCCTGTGTGTTTGCCCAAGTTGTGCCCTCTGCCAGGAATGACCCCCACTGTTCAGTTTGCCTTGTTACCTCCTGCTCATGCTTTCACATCTTCCTCAATGCTGATTGATTCTCTCATCTGTGCTCCTTGTGCATGCCTCTATCATTGTGCCAATTCTCTTCTAGCATAATTATCAGTTATGTTTCTATCTGCAACCTTCCCAGGAGTGTAAACCCCATAAAGGCAGGGACTGGGCTTAGTCATATTTATATGCTCAATGGATTAATAAAACCAGGCATGGCTTTATCCTGTGTGAATGTAGGGGCAGAGGAGAAAGGAATTTATAAAGGATAATTGACGGTAAGACGTGCTCTGTAAAGAACTCTGGCCCTATCTTCCCTGCTGATTGCTATGTGAGCTTAGATAAGTCACTTTACCCTCTAGGCCTTATTTTTAAATCCATACAGAATGTTGGGTAAATTGGTGGTTTATAACTATGATCTTTGGAGTTCCAGGGATTCTGATAGCATAAGGGTTGCCCACAAAGAAAGTGGGTAAAACAGGACTCCAATACCTTCTTTTCTCAGATTTAGCTTTATTTGAGTAACAAAGTCTATGTTTTAAAACACCGGGCTAAGAAAATAGTTAACAAGTACCAAAAACTGCAGATGCTTTGCTTGTTTTAATTTTTTTCCTCCTTACAACAACCCTATGATAGGGTAGTACTGTTCCCATTTTTAAAATGAGAACCCAAATAGCATGCACATGGATGTGCAGCCCAGGAGTGATAGAGCAAGCATTTGAACTCCAGGTTTTATGGGCCTTTCCAGTCTAATATCTGGTGGCTTTATTATTGAGCTGAGGATCTAGCAGGTAAATGAAAGATAGTTAAGTATGTAGTGTAGTATTTGTGAAGCACTAAGCCAGTAATGCAAAATGAATAGCCTAACAACAGAGTCCAGAGAGTAATCGGTCTGGTTTCACATGTTCAAAAAGGCTGCTTGGAAGAGGTAAAACTTTAGTTGAATACCCAAACATGAGTGAGGTCCAGATAAAATGGATGAGTGAGGGAGAACCATTAGCTCTAAGAGAAAGGGAATATAATATAACATAATATAATTAAGATAAGATACAATAGGAAAAGATAAGATTACAATACAATACAATACAATACAATACAATACAATACAATACAATACAATACAATATAATACAATACAAAATATAAAACAAGCATGTTTGCCAAACCCAAAGGGAGTAAGGGCTCCATATTCTATTTTTAAAAGGCTTTCATTCCCTCTTCTCATGGCATACACAGGACCTACTCAAGGTCTGAGTCCCAGCTGTACAACTTACCAACTGCTCTACCCTGGACAGCTCCCTTGGCAGTGATGAGCTTCAGTCCATCTATCTTTAGAGCAGGATCAATGATAGTAAATTTTGTAATAGGATGTGTAGTTTATAAGAAAGTGCAAAAGCACTGAGGTTATTGCTATGTTTGGGTATATTTCAAATATTTTCAAAAATACCCATATTGTAAGAAGTGCATACATAAAATTCTTGAAATGACAATATAATAACTCATAATTTGAGGGGTTTAGATTTTTATAATCATGTAATACAGTTTGGCTGCACATTTTTGCCTCAAGATAGGCATAGAGGAGAAATGCAATGGCCAAAATTTATTCTCAGAGGAAAGGGGGAAGAGGTCTGGGGTGAGTGTGCTCTTTATTCTTTTTCTATCCTAAACATTTGTGGCTTGGGCAACAGTTTTCTTACAGCACTTGCAGAGTAAATATCTTAGTGACTGAATTCAAGAGCTACTCTGCCTTGAATTTCCTGTAGCATTTAGCTCAACACCAAGATTCAACAGGCTTCTATTGGATTCTATTTTACTCTATTTTACTGTACTATCTTTTATTCTTTTGTTTCTATTACCTTCTATTTATTCATTCACTCATGAAACATTTATTGAAAAACTATTTTGTGCCAGATGCAATATTATGTGCATGGATACAGAAATAAATAAGATATAGCACATGTTTGCAAAGCACTGATAACTTCGAGCTATATACAGAGATATAAGCAACAAACATTTGCTCTGTCTATATTTTGAAGAGTTTCTTATGTACAACAAAGGTTATATTCTAGGTGTAAAGGAAAGCTGGCATACTAACTTGGGAGAAAACACTAGGAAGCTCAGTCATCCTGATCTTGAATTGTTCTTAGCTCTTCGACAAATAAAAAATATATATATATTAGTTAACATTCCATGAGTACATACTTATAAACACTGAACTAAATGTTTTACATGGACTATTTGATTAATCTTTACAACACTATCATATAGGTCTTATCACTATCCTCATTTTAGAGATGCGGAAACAGAGGCTTAGAGAAGTTAAGCAACTTGCCCAAGGTTATTTGCCATGCTCTCTTTTTATGTGCTGTCCTCTTTGCTTAGAAAGCGCCACCTCCCAAGGGATGAAGAAGCATGAACTGGCAGTTACAAAATAGTCACAGGGGTGTAAAGTGCATTATAAGAAATATAGTCAATTATATTGTAATAAGTATGTACGGTACTAGGTGGGTATTGGACTTATCACGGGGATCGCTTTGTAAGTTATATAAATGTCTAACTACTATGCTGTACATATAAAATATAATATTGAATGTCAACTGTAATTTTTTTAAAAAAGAAAATGTCACCTCCCTATTCTTCACAATCCCCTCTTACTGTCCCAAAGGCCTAGATAACTCTTAACTCCCACCTGTCCTTCCAGTTTTAGTTTAAAAATCACTTTCTCAAAATAACTGTCTTTGATCTCCTATTACACTAATTCTCATAATACATGTATTCCACATTTTGGCTTATCATCATGTACTGGGATTGCTTATAAAATATTACTCTCCTCTACTCAACATAATCGCCATGAAGGCCATTCAGTCTTGGGTTTGTTTCATTCATTAATATACTTCAAGAGGCCAGCAAAGAGCTTGAACTATTCCTCAAATAAAAGAAGAAGGGTACATTAAACATTGAAAACAGCCATTGAATTCAAAAGATCTCCAAGCACTTAATAAGAAATTCTTCCTGGGGTCTTATCATACAGTTCCCACAGATGGGTAAAGGATAGTCGGTTGGTGGATGGCACCAGTTATCTTAAGCAAGCTGACATTTGTTGTACTGCAGGGAATTTCTCTTAGCACAATATTTCCTGGGAGGAGCAGGTAAATATTGAGACAAGATACACATCAAGTTTTTTTTTTCTTTTCTGTGAACCACTGTACAATAATCAATTCCAGAGATAACAAAGGCGTTTGTTAACAGCTCCATCTCCTTTTTCAAAGCTCAGTTCTCAGTCTGGCAATGTTACAAGGCTCAAAAAAAGAAGTGTTGTTAGCAGATGCCAACCACTTGTCAGAGGAAAAATCCAAAAGGCGCTAAGCAATACCTCAGCTTTTTTACATACAGATAGGCTTTCTGTCCTCTAGTTCATCAAAATTCCTGATGGAGAGGCTGTAGAAATGAAAAGTGAGGGTTTTACAAGCAGATTAAATAAGAAAAACTCAGTCCAGCAGAAAAATCTCCTTGCACAGTCCTTTGGTTTTCAGGTTATAGTTCCACAAACACAAGTTTATGGCTGGAGACACAGGTTTCCTTCTATCAGAGTACTTGACACACCAAAGGCATTATTATTATTGATATTTTTGAGTCACCTGTGCTAGATTTCAAAGGCAAAACTTTGTTTCATTTACCTTTGTACCTTTTCCTCCCTGGGTAGCACAAAGAAGGTTCCTAGCGCATGTTCTCCAAGCAAATGAATGGATGACATGAGTGAATATTCAGTGAGTGAAGCCAGTGCAGTCCCTACTTGGAAGACTGAATGCAATTATTCTTGGATGGATTTCTGTAGAATTCTATTACATATTTTTAGAACTTGTCTATGCAAACATATTAATATAGTTAAAATTTTTTTTTCAAAAGATAAAATCAGAGTTGGGAATAGATTTTATTTTTACTCCTTCTGAAGAGAAGATGTTTTTAATTTTGTTAAAACTGTGGTCTGATAAAGCCTAGTTGTCCCTGCAGCCCACTGAGCACACACCAGCAGGAGCTTAACACACTTGTATAGACAGAACAAATGAATGAATGAATGAATGAATGAATAGATGAATGAATGGATGGATGGGTTCTCCTGTGGTCTAAGCTTTTCTTAGTCAGTGTCTCAGAAAGCAGAGAAAAAAATTAAATCAAAAGACCAAGGTGAAGCAAGCACACATCACACTTTACACCTTCACCAGAACTGATCACTCCTGATTCAATAGCCAGTGGACAGAGTTTTGAGTCTGAATGTTTAATACCCTAGCTGACATAACTACATGCTAAGTTCTTTTCTTGGAAGCTCATGAAATACTGTTGGGGGCCTGACCTAAACGTTCTCTTCATCTCTAGTGAGCCAGGAGAATGTAAGGCCCTGGTTAAGAACCAAACAGCCACTTGTTTCTGATCCTCCAGCATAGTGATTGCATTGCCAGGCTTAAGAACCACAGTCAGAATTTGACTGTATGGTCAACTCCAACCCATGAATTGTGGCTACATTACAACTGAAAGAATATCCCAGCCCTCCCTGATCTGTTCAAACCATTTAAGTATTTTGTAGAGAGAGCTGATTGGAGTTTGCTATTTCTGTGAGCACATCAAAGAAATAGAACTCACTTCTTCAATGTCTACTGACTGGAGTCTTTCTTCTTCAATTTCATCCAATTTTCCTATTTCCTATATGCTCAATCTCTCCCATTGTTTTTCATTTTTTTAGATTTAGGGAACTTTGGAGTAAAACAACATGCATAAATTGAGGGAAGAGGGAGGTAGACGGGGTAAAGGGGTCAAATATGTGATGACAGAAAGAAATCTAACTATTATGGGAGGTGAACACACAATGCAATATATATATATACACACAAACACTAAATATATGTGTAAGTGTGTGTGTGTGTGTGTGTGTGTGTGCGTGTGTGTGTGTGTGTGTGTATGCCTCAGTGTTAAATTGTACACCTGAAACATACTGGATTTTGTTAACCAATGCCACCAAAAATAAAAAATAAAAAAAATAATAATAATGATATTTAAAAATTAAAAATAAATAAATTCACTTTATGGTTTTGCCATTATGTGAGAGACTATGGAAAAGAAAATATGCCTTCTGAGCCCACCTGGTCATCCATTACATAAGGACCATAATACTTACACATCAGAGCTCAAAGAAGGATCATATTAATGTAGTCATTTGCAAACCTAGATGTTTTTGCATTAGTTTTTGATTGCTGTATAACAAATTACCACAGAATTAACAGCTTAAAATAACATCCATTTACTTTCTTACAGACTGGTAGGTGAGAAGTCCAAGTTGTGTTCTCTGCTTAGGGTTTCACAAGGCCAAAGTCAAGGTGTTGGCCAGATCGGGTTCTTATCTAGAAATTCTGGGAAGTATCAACTTCCCGGCTCACTCAGGTTGTTGGCGAAGTTCAATTCTATGTGGTTGTAGGACCAAAGACACTGTTTCCTTTCTGACTATCAGCCGGGCACTGCTCCCAGCCCCTAATGCCACCTGCACTCCTCTCATGACCTTCTCCACTTTCTAGTTAGCAACACGGTGTGTTGACTTCTCATATTTGAAATTTCTCAACTTCTGTCACAAGCCAGAGAAGACTCTTCTTTTAAAGAACTTTTGTGGTTAGATTAGACTCGCCAGATAATCTCCCTTATGCCACATAATGTGACATAATCATGAGACTGATATATCTCATCATATGCACAGATTGTATCTACACTTAAAGGGGAGGAAATTACACAAAAATGAGGGCCACTGAAGGCCATCCTGAGGATTCTGACTACCACAATGTATCAGAATCACCTTCAAGCTTTTTTAAAATACTAATTTTTCACATGTCTCTACCCTAGGCTCTCTGAATCAGAATCTCTAGGACTGAGTCCTAATAATTTATATTTTTAAGAACTTCCTCAGATAATCTGAATGTAATGAGTCTATGAATGTATGTGAAAACCATTGAGTTAATGTATTCAAAGAGCCTTGTACAGTGCTTGATATATGATGTGAACTCAATAAGTGTTACTTTTTATCTCTCTTTCTTCTATTATTTTGCTACTTGAAGTGTGGTCCATGAGTCAGTAGCTTAGAAATAGACTCTCTGGTATGACCCTATAGACTCAGAATCTGTATTTGGAACAAGCCCTCAGGTCATCAGTAACACTGCTTTAAGAAGCTCTCCTAGGATGGACCTATATCATCAAATCCAAAATGCTATTCAAACTTATCATTTCCAAGTAGATGTCAATATGTGAATATTTCAATTCTATTAGAATTAATTCAACTGAATTCCAGACCATTTTCCCACATTTATTGTATACCCAGCACAGTGCTAGATGGTATATGAAAAATAATTGTAAGTTATAATCTGGGTTTAATAGATGCTCACACTGTTATCAGATACATTGAAACACAGAACAATTCAAGGCAGCAAGTTTATAGAGAACTGTCAGAGCATTTTATTTCAGAGTAGGAAGGGAGAAGACTTTGAGCTGTTTCTTAAAGTATATAGGTAGACATTCTTTAAAATCTAGCTCAATGTTATTTCATTTCATTAAACAAATATTTGTTCACCTCTCACAATGTGCTGGGTACTTGGAATAGCCTTTGTTCCTGAACTCCTGGCCTGTCACTCCCTGGTTCTCTCCCTTGGCTTCAATGCTTTATTGTAGCATTCAGTACACTACAATGTATTTTCTTACTCAGTGTGTCAGGTCCCCACGAATGATTTTGCACTTCTTAGGGACAAAGTTACATTTTTCTTGATATTTGCTTCAGCATGACAGTGTTTGGCATATAGTAAGAGTTCAATGAATGAGTGAATTAATGAATCGATGAATGAATGCAAGAAAGAGAAAGTGCATTGCATGGAAAATATGCATGGTAAAGGTGTGGAGGGAAGAATGGCCATTGCATCTTTGAGAGAGAATTCCAGCCTAATTAGATATTAGGGTTCATTCGGGAACAATTGATGGAATAAGGTTCATTGGAGTTAGAGTTTAGAAAAATTGGAATTTTAGGATGGAAAATGTACTTTCTAATTAAATTTGACAGGTATGTATTAAGCTGATAGAGAGCTACTGTAAAATTTTGAAGGAAATGGAAGAGGTTTGGCATGTAGTTTGGTAATCTTTGGCACTTCTGAAGGTTAATCTTATAGACCTGGTAGCTCTGAATAGAAAAGATAAGTATGGCAGAGATGGAGACAGGAAGGCAACGTATTGGTGTGTGTTTAACATGTGTATTTGGGGGTTGTAAAGAGAGAGGTATCATCATAGCCATCCAAGAAAAAAATGTCATGAGCAGATGCTCCATATGGAAAAATTCCCATTTCAAATAAGCCAGAACATTTAAAAATAGATTGATAGGCCAATTCTATCCCAAAAGAGCTCTAAGAAGATGTCCCTGGAATGCTGATTTACAGTTTACTCACTCACGCATTCATTCTTGCATTCATTTGACAAATATTAACTCAGCACTGGACACTGTGCTAAGGTCTGGGATTACAGAGATGAATAAAATAAGATATCTTGCTCCTGCAGGGGGAAAAGAGCCATTCAAATTAAACTTATTCACTCTGTTAGAGGATTAATCATGTTAGCGATAAGATGGAAATTGCTCAAAGTTGAAGACGAAAAACTCCTTCTGCCAGTTATTTAAGCTTTCATTAAAAGTCTGATATTTTCTGGCTCAACAATGTGGTAAAATGGAAGGAAGACAGATAAATCTGGTGCTGACTCTATCTTTTAATAACTATGTGGGTTTATGTTTATTTCCTCATTTGTAAATGATCCATCATTCCTACATTATAGGATTGTTGTGAAATTTAAGGAACTGATCAACATGCATGAAACACCCAGGTAAGTGCATGACATACCTCTGGGTTTGAGAGGCTGAACCTAGAAACTGCAAAGTCCAGGCTACATTGCTGGTTGGCTTTCAGTCACATTTGGCCATCAAGAGGCACCAACAGGATTAGAGGGGGGAGAGACAAAGAAATTGGAATATTTCTTCCCCATTTCATCCCTATTCCCTCCCTCCTTCATCACTGTGCCCCTGGCAAAAGCCAAATTCCTCTGAGATGCTAGGTCCAACTCTAGAGCTGGCCCTGGTCTCCTTCAGCATGGTGGTAATTCTTCCCGCATTGCTTACCCCTGCCTGGGTGCTTCTCCATCCTTTATTGGTTTCCTTAACTCTGCTCCAATCTCTGTATATAGTCCCTTGGTTAGCCTCATCTTTGAATCATATAGGTTGAATCATAATCCCTATCAGTGCTTTGACTTATACAAAGATGAAAATTTTTACCAGCGAGCCCAAAACTTCTCAAAGTATCTTCCATGAGTTATTCTATGAAAAAGAAGTTTCCATGGTCAAGTAAGTGTGGAAAATACTGTATATCTGATTTCCCTCTTCAAGAATCACAATATATATTAATGCATTAAAGATTCAGAGAAGCCTAAAATGAAGAAATGTGTTTTAATTTTATTTAACAGCATTTTCTATATTCATTTGACCATGAAACTATTATTTCATGTAACACCTATTAACATTCCACACTTGAGGAAATGCTGAACTGGGCTAAGCTAATAAGTTAATTTGTCACATTTATAGCACTTTGAGGGTGAAAGAACATTGGGTATGGAATCGAGATTTGCTACTTCTTGTCCTGAATCAGCCACTAACTCATGGAAGACCTTGAGCAGACATCTGACCCCCATGTAACTGAGCCTTCATGGGAGAGCTAGAGAAATTACGTTTTCCCTCTTACAAATCTGACTCTAATGCACACTCATAATATTTTCAACAACATGAGCAATCTTGGCAGTTGGGGTAGAAATATCTCAGGAATGTTTTGCTTTGTTTCTTTTGCAACTGCAGCTTTCACCCCCAGAATTTTACTTCTTCACAGTTTTTATTTTAGTCAAGACTCCAGCATTTCAAAGGCACTTGTGTTGAACTACACAGAAATGTTTATAAAGCAAAATTACACTATTTTAATGTTCTTCCCACTATACCACCGAACAGTCTGCAGTAGTAAAGTGATGATATTAAAGGTATCTTCAGATCTGAGATTTCATGATGGGTTGAATGTGTTATTTTCATTTGGTTATTTATGAATTGTGGAGGGGAGAGCCTCCAAAAGAATCAGTAAAAATCAGTCTTGTAGTGTTATAATCCCTCATTTTCAGAAGGCCTAGTTCAGAAAAGCAAAGTCTGAACGTGTTTAAACTCTGATGATTACTTGAGTGATGCAAAAGAGTCAAAGCTATTAAATAACCATCAAATATTGTCTTAAACTCTAGAAAAGTCAGCAAAAAGAGCTATGTATAACCATCAGAGCAACATCACAGACATTTAACTCAGCCTGGCTGATGTTATTCCATACGTAAAGCACAGTCCAGATATTTCTCCCAACAAGGCAAATTGCAGCTCATAGGAAATGGAACTGAATACAGATTTCAGTTCTCAGAGTTTTAGATAAAAATGTAAATGAGGAGCAAGATAATAATTAAACAAATCATTCGCAGGAATTTTTATGACCTACTTAAAAACCATCAGCACAATTCAAGACACAGCAAGAAATTCTGCGTCCTCAAAATAATTGATCTACAACAAGGCAAACACTCATTTAATCACCATACTGGAGTTGAATCAAGGGAACAGATAGTTGGCATCTGATTTCTACTTTCTCATACTTTACTGTTATTTTTTTTTTCCCAGATACTTGAGGAGAAGGTAATGAATCAAATTCTGAAGAAAGATCAGCAAGATAGTCTAATATTACCTAGTATTATGGTCTATCACCCACTTCTAAGCTATCAGAGACGGTGATGACTAATTTTACTTATAAAACAAACCCACTCTTTACAACTGGGGACAAAGAGAGGGTAGCATTCAGTGAACTGACTATTTTCTGTGTAATTAAGAAAAAAGTATCTTAACCAGAGATGAAGTTAATATTTCCTTAAGGCATAAGTCAAAATGTCGAGTGCACTACATAATGGTTGGAAAATGTTTGGAATTAGAATTGTATTGCATATGTCTGCCTGGGCATCTCTAAAAGTGTCACATATCTGTATCATACCCCATTTTGGACATGGCTACAAGCCATTTGAGATGAATTCAATGTAAATTGTAGATGTTTGTCAAGGTTAATGTATGAGAAGTATAACTATGGTTGGAAAGAGCCTATAGTGTATTTGGGGAAGTCGAGTCACACAGAAGAGAAACTCTGACAGGGGGAGAAAGGATGACAGCAGTTAAAACCAGAGGAAGCAGGAGACTAGGACAGTTATGGTTTCCTTTCTACAGAGGAGACAATGAAGCCCATAGACACATGTTGTTTATGTCACATACTGAGTAAGTGGCAGAGCCAGGACGATAGCTGAGAATAGACTCCTAGGCTGGTTATCTTCCCTGCATACTTTGTTGGGCCCTAGCCAGGTTCTGGCAGTTTTAGAACAGTTCAGCTATAGGGCAAATGGCATTTGCCATATTACCTTCTAAGACCTACGGAGGGTCATTTCAGGGGAAGGGAAGCAAAGCTGTTAGCAGCTTGATTTAATTAGGGACATATATAAATATAAATATATATATATATATATATAAATTTATATATATATAAATTTTTTTTTACTGAGAAACAATACTCTCATTTTGCTAAGCATGTTCATACCTTATATTTATGGTAAGCAAAGAAATTGGATTCTGTTGCAAAAAAAAAAAATACACTAAAATCCTTCTTCCTTGTATATATGACTTTGTTTTAAGAACACAGTCATCTCCCATATAATGCACAGAGCAAGAGGGGTTTGCTTTATTTTTCCACTTAGCACTGATCCTCTCTGGAAAGTTTATCACCTTTTCCTCTCTGCTAGTTCTGTACTCTGTACTTAACTTTAGCTTAGAAGTCATCACCCTGATTGTATTTGCAGTAAAGGCAGAGTGGTCAAGAGCTCACAATCAGACAGATCTGAGTTCAAATTCTAATATACTCAAAGTGACTTTGGACAAATCAAACTCATTTGCCTTCATTCACTTATTTATAAAATAGGAATAATAACAGTTATCTCAAAGAGCATGTAGTAGATGCTGTAGGTGCATGGGCTAGGTGCCCATCCCCAGTTAACCTTTCCCACTGGGAAGCCCCTTATCCAGAAGGTTCCCCCTCAGCCACTAACTCAAGGTGAGCCAGACTGTATATATAAGCTTCAGAAACCACATCTTTGCTTAGACATTTTCCCCTGCTACTTTGCTTCCTTCAATCCCCCTTTCCTGAGAACATACCTCAACCAATCACTTGCATGAAAATCTCTTTGTTAAGTCTCTAATTCTACGGAACTATCATAAGGCAGAGTAGTGAAGGTTAAATGAAACATCTGTCTGTACGCTACCTGACATTGGTGAAGCATTTCCAAGCAATATCAATTGTCATATTGGCAGTCACATATCTGGAACCTTTAGCACAATTCCTGGCACCTTGAGATACTCAATAAATTACATAAAGTGAATCATGTCTTGCCATCTACGCATCTGATGCAAGTGCCCTGAATATCCATAGAAGTAGCTGCACTGATCCCTATCATCTCCAAATAACACTTCCACCTCTATTCATTTCTACATCTTTTTCTTTAAACGCAGTAGCCATAAAGATGTCTATTGTATTCCTAAAGACAAGATACCATAGTGAAGAGAAGAAAAATAGTTTCTATTCTTAAGAAATATAAATGTATTCTCAGATTTATTATCAACATAAAGGAAAAGAACAATGTATATTGTTATAGAGTTTAGGAAGTATGTAGATAAAACCATTAAACTGTGTAGAGCTTTATAAACTATAGTTTTACAAGTACCCACATTAATGGGATATTGGTATATTTAAAGTAGCTCCTTGCTTTTCCTCTTTAAAATACTAGATTACGATAATATTGAGTATATGATCTGAAGAATTCAAATAGCTGAACTCATACTTTTTAAATTATAATTATCTTACGAAGCAGACAGCAGGCTATTGTAAATACATATGAAATTAAATAAGATCTTGACACTTGATGATTTAGATGTCGTGACTCATGAGACACTTTTGCTATGAAAATTAGTGATGTTTCTGGGTTGTTTCCATTTTCACGGCTGTGAAAACAAGTCCATCTTCCCTCATTCTACTGTCTCCCACCCCCATCGATGCCTGCTAAACTGTCCAAACCTTTCTTAATCCAAAAAGAGGAAACACACAGTGAGCTAATTTGATGAATATGGATTCACTTTTTGGTTTCGTTAGGAACTGTGAACTTATACTTCCCATTGTTTGGTCCAGAGGGTATTACAAGCCCAGGCCAGGGGTGTTAGGGAGAAGTGGTTCAGATTCATGGCTCTGTAGTAATGCATTTGTTCTATTGAGAGGAATAAACATGTTTGTGTTTACAAGGAAATTCAATGGTTGGACAAAAAAAAAGCAGGGAGCACTCTTCATAAAAAGAAGAATACATTCCAACAAAATGATTCTCCTTCAGAAACTTCAGTATTTGAGGTTGATAAAACACAGAGAGTCTGGGGTATATTTGGGAATGTCAGTTAAGATGTATCATAACTTTAGCATATTGATTAATATGTAATATAATAATGCTAGATGTCCTGAAAAACATGAAATAGAAACCTGAAAGTGTCGGAGTAGCAGGAGGGCATGTATTGGGTGGCCTGTGCTCAGTAGGAAGGACAAAAGCCAAGTAAGGAGGACACTGGCCTGGGCCTCTGACCTGGGAAGAAAACCAGCATCTTAAGATGGTAGAGTCTACCTCACTTTTCCAGGCTGTTACCAGGATTTAGTGAGATAACATATGGTAGAGGCTTAGCACAGGGCCTGCCTATGTCTGATACTTGGAGGGTGGCCAATGAATAGTAATTAGTATTCAGATTCATAGGCTTATTCTTTGGATAAGGAAATCAAGGCAGAGAGAGAAGTGCCAAATAACTTGCCAGATATCCTACATATAAAAATGTTATTGCTGGTCATCAGCTTGTCATATCTATTTATAGAGCGCCATGTGCTTTATGCACATTATCTCATGGCATCCCTATCAGATGAGAAAACTGATGCTCTGAGAAGCTACCTGAAGTAGCTTCAAGGTGTTCCAGGTCCTCAGTGCTGGAGCTCACCTTTGAACCCAGGACTGACTAGTTCCTAAGTCCAGGTCTTAACTGTTAAGTGATACTGGCCAACACCATTTTCAAATCACCTATTTATACTAGTGGTTATCAGAGGGAAGGGGGGAGGGGATGGGGGGGGAGGTAGATGGGGGAAAAGAAAAAAAAGGGAAAAAAAATTTAAATTATTTCTCCAATTAAAAAATTAATTAATTAATTATTTTAAAAACAAAATGAAATAAATAAAATAAAATCACCTATTTATTTGCTCAGCTCCATTATAGACTGAGTTCCTTGAGGTGAGAAACTACGTCTTGTTATCCTCATATTTCAGGACAAACCACAGGACTTGGCTCAAAAACGTTTGTTGAATGAATGAGTGAGTGAATGTACTGAATAAAATGGTATCTAGGATAAAGTTGGTTCTTAGGCATGCCTATAAATGATGTGGTCATGAATGAACAATAAAAAAAAATGTGTATTTTATATTATGTGTAACATTTTCCACAGTGCTTTAATCTATCACATTTCTCATACCGCTACAAGGATTTCCCTGACCTTCAACCAAAGTGAACATTCCTTCTACTAAACTTTGTTAATAAGTTCATTACAATAGATAGTGCTGGGGTAGCAGGAGGGCATGTATCGAGTGGCCTGCGATTAGTAGGGAAAATAGAGGCCAAAAAGAAGAATAGGCCTATCTTCCTCATGGATAAATATCAGTCTCTTCATCTGTGAAATGATGATAATTCCTCCCAGTGACATTTAGCCATTTAATATTTACCCAGTCCTTTCTGCATGGCACACATATATGTGCATGGTCCTTAAAGCAAAAGAGAACAATTTACGTTCTCATGGATTTTTTAACTTAATGTGAGAGGTAGACATGTGAACAGATAATTGCAACACTGTAGAAAGTGCCATCCTGATGACTCAAACTATGTGCTGCCCGGGGTGAGGCCACGCAGAAAAAACTGGGCTCAGCTTAGGGAGAAGCTGCTCAACGAAATGGCTAAGAACACAAACTTTGGATATGAAGGTTTGAGTTCAAATCCCAGCCTGACTACGTATCACCTGTGTGACCTTAGGCAGTTTAATACATCTGTCACCTCCCATCTGCCCATTGATAAAATGGTGGTAGTAATAGTTCTAACCTCAGAAGTTTGTTCTAAAGATGAAAATGGCATAAAACATCTAAAGTATTTAGCTCCATGCTCAACACATAGTAAAAGCCTGACACAGACTTGGCAGAAAATCTTGTGTTCTTGAACAGTGAGTTGGAATCTGTCAGAAAGACTAAGAGAGGTATCATGTGCGGAAGGCCTTCTAGGTGAAACGCACAGCCTGCAAAATGGTTGTGAGGCATGAGGTTTTTGGTATTTTCAATGTATAACCCACTGTAAAAAAGGATTTTACATCACAATTTGATATATATGCACACATACAACTAAAGCTGATGTTTCATAAAACAATACTTAGTCTTTTTCTTAGTGGTTATTTTTATTATTATTTTATATTAGTTTCGGGTATACAGTACAATGGTTAGACATTTATATAATTTATGAAGTGATCCTCCAATTACTCTAGCACTCAGCTGGCCCCACACACAGCCCTTACAATAATTATGGCTATATTCCCTATGCTGTTCTCTATGTTCCTGTGACTACTTTGTAACTACTAATTTGTACTTCTTCATCCCTCCACCTTTTTCATCCAGATCTCCAACACCTCTCCCCTCTGGCAATCACCAGTTTGTTCTCTGTATTTGTGAGTCTGTTTTCATTTAGTTTGTTTTCTTTTGTTCCTTAGATTCCACATATAAGTGAGATATCATATTGTATTTATCTTTCTCTATCTGACTTATTTCACTCAGCATAATACCCTCTAGGTCCATCCATGTCATTGCAAATGATAAGATTTGATTTTTTATGGCTGAGTAATATTCCACTGTATATATGTACCATAACTTCTTTATCCAATCATCTGTTGACGGGCACTTAGGTTGCTTCCATATTTTGGCTATTGTCAATAGCACTGCTGTGAATATAGGGGTACATAAATATTTACAAATTTGTTTTGGTTTACTTTGGATAAATATCCAACAGTGTAATTGCTGGGTCAAAAGGTAGTTCTATTTTTAATGTTTTGAGGGACCTCTATACTGTTTCCCATAGTGGCTGCAACAATTTGCAATCCTGCCAAGAGTGTATGAGGGTTCCCTTTTCTCCACATCCTCACCAACACTTGTTTTCTGATTTATTGATGATAGCTATTCTTACAGGTGTGAGTTGATAGCTCATTGTGGTTTTAATTTACATTTCTCTTATAATGAGTGACCTTGAGCACCTTTTCATATGACTATTGGCCATCTGTATTTCCTCTTTGGAGAAATACCTATTCAGGTATTCTGCCCATTTTTTAACTGGATTGTTTTTTGTTGTTGAGTTGTATGAGTTTTTATAAATTTTGGATATTAATCACTTATCAGATGTGTCATAGGTGAATATCTTCTCCCATTCAGTAGTTTTTCTTTTTTGTTTTGCTAATGGTTTCCTTTGCTGTGCAAAACCTTTTATTTTGATGCAGTCCCATTTGTTTATTTTTTCTTTTGTTTCCCTCACCTGAGGCAATACATCAGGAAAAAAAAATTACTAATAGCAATATCAGAGAGTTTACTGGCCATTTTTTCATTTAGAAGTTTTATAATTTCATGTTTACATTTAAGTCTTTAATCCATTTGAGCTTATTCTTGAATATGGTGTAAGAAGGTGGTCCAGTTTTCCAGTATTGTTTATTGAAGAATATACCCCAGTATATATTCTTGCCTCCTTTTTCATAGCTTAAATGAGTGTATAGGGGTGGATTGATTTTTGCCTCTCTATTCTGTTCCATTGATCTATATGTCTGTTTTTATGCCAGTTCCACATTGTTTTGATTACTATAGCTTTGTAGTATAGTTTGATATCAGGTAGTGTAATACCTACAACTTTGTTCTTCTTTCTCAAGATTGTCATGGTTATTTGGGATCAACACTACTCACTGTTACTGTGTGTTGTGCAATGGACTCTGATTTATACCATTCCATTCCATTTCATCCTACTCTAATTTTTCAAAGTAATGGTTATAGGCCATTCAACTGACTTCACGACCCCTTCATGGGATGAGACTCAGGTTTGGAAAACACTTATTTTAGAACACTTTAAGTGGTGAAGTACTGGGAATAAAAAGGGCAAAACTTGATTATACTACACATTGTGCTTGGTCCTGAGTCTTAATATAAATAAGAATGATTAGAGATGAGGCTTAAAAGAAAGTCTTTATCCTACAGACCTTCATAAACGATGTTACAGAGGCCCAACTAGATCTGCAGGTGCTGAGGAACCACTGTGGAATTGACATGATTGGTTTTAAGGGTGTGAGTGATCACCCTGGTGGTGGTGTGCAGCACAGGCCGGGACGGCAGGAAGTCACAAAGTTATGCTTTGATAAGGCTCTGAATAGATATCAGATTCTATTATGATAAACTTTACCATAAATTACATGTCTCATCCCAAAATTCAGTGCCTTTCTCAGAACACTGGACTCTCTGTCCTATTTATGGTTGTACATAGGTTTGGTTGGGAGCTAGAGAAAGCTAAGGGTCTCAGGGCTGCATTAGTAGATTTGTTTTCTAACTGCAAGTACATTCAATAGTTACAGTTTTAGAGAGGTTTGTCATGATGTATTTTATTTTTTGCAAATGATTGAAAATATTGTGTGCCTGATCTGAACTGTATCCCATGGGAAACAATTTTTCATAAATAGAAATATAATGCATTTTTTGAAATAGTATAAAATTTAGGTGGCTATCAAAAGTTACTTTGTTAATAAAATTCTTTTGCTGGTATTTGATGGTAGGGACTACTTGCCATAAAGATTTTTTGGAAAATAGGATTTAATGGTTAAAGAAACTAACATTTAATGAATGCCTACTATACGTAAGTGTTTTATACATGACCAAATTGCTAGATTAACATTCTTTTTATAAATCTGTTGACTAGGATCTAACTTTAAAGAACATGAGTGGCTAGTAGACTTCTCTTGAGAACATCTGTGTATCTCTGTTCACATCAGATGAACTATAGGCTCACCATATATTTGTTTACTCCAATTGTACTTGTTATTTTCATCTTGTTCTATACTAAGTAATATGTACATTGGTGTAATATATTTACAAAAAAAATTTTTCTTTTTATGACATCTAAGTTGAATGATTTGGAAAGACATGCTAAAATAAATGAACCTCTTAAAACATGTTGAATTAAGTTGGAATAGCACTATTATAAAGAATAGAGGGAAGTGGTAATTTTTTTAAAAAAGTGTTTTTAAGCACTCATTCCACTTTAAAGAAATTGACATTGAAAATCATAACAAAATGCTTCACGGGTATGGTTTATGGCATGGTTCTGGTCAGTGTGTGATATTCTTCAAGAAAAGACCTTGGCTCTAAATTAGAAGGTTGCTAAATTTAAAAAAAAATGTTATACTTAACTTGAAATAAGCTATTTAATGTTTCTATATATTACTTTATATTACTGCTTGATATTCCAGTTATATAATGCAGTATAGCGAAACATTCAGAAGTTAGTGGCTTAAAGTAGTAGCATTTATTGAGCTCTTGAATCAGCATTTTGGGTAGAGTTGGGTGGGACAGTTCGCCTCTTCTGTACTCCATGCCAGCTGGGACAGCTCGAAGGATGAGGCTAGAATCATGGGAAGGCTGGCAAATTCACACATCTGGGAGGTGATGCCGAGAAGACTCAAACAGGCATGGCTGGCATAGTGAGGGCATCATAAGCTTCTCTTTCTCTCTATGTGGCTTCTCCCACGGTCATCAGCATGATGGCTTCAGGGTAGCCAGACTTGTCACAAGTCAGTGCCGGGCTCCCAAAGTGCATGTCACAAGAGTGAGGCAGGTGGAAACTGTATTGCCTTTTATGATCTAACCTCCCAAGTCCCATAGTGTCCTTCCCACTGTAATGTACTGACTGGGGGCATTGACAGGTTCAAAAGGAAGGAACATAGACCCCACTTCAGATGGAAGTGTCAGTGTCATGTTACAAGAAGAACACGTCAGGTGGGAGATATTCTGGCCATCTTTGGAACTACTATCTGCTATACCTGCTTTCACTTATTTTTTCAAATAACTGACTGAAGATTTCTGATATCACTGGATAAGAGAAATTTCATTGTAATTAATTTAGTTCTGACAACAAACCTACTAGATAGGCATCATAGTAGCCATTCTGAGGACCTGGAACCTCAGGCTCAGAGAAGCTGAGTGACTCAGGCCTGCCCTCTTTCCATGAAAACTCACTACCTCTCTTCTTCTGATAGGTATTTGGGACTTGTGTTTTCTATCTGTAAGCATTATGTGCATTCCAAGGACTATAAACCAGTGTAACCCAAAGGAATATCAAGAACCAATTATGGACAAATCAGAGTTTGGGTCACTTCAGTTTCATTACGCGCAGTAATCCAGACACCACCTAGAAGAATGACTCCCAAACTTTGCTGCACATTAGAGTCATCTGGGAAAGCTTTAAAAAAATAATTCCTGACACCAGGTTACATCCCATACCAATTAAATTACAATGTCTGGGTGTGGAAGTCAGGCATCAGTAATTTTTAAAGATTCCCAGATGATCCCAATGTGAAGTAAACTTAGGGAGCTATGACCTAGATTCTTCCCAACCTAATCTCCCCATTTCAGATTTCCATGAGGTCTTGTCTCCCTCTCTGTCTGTGTCTGTATCTCTCTTTCTCTCATTCTTGCTATTGTACTTTCCCCAAAGTGCTTATCCCAAGAATTTTACCCAGGTAGTATCTTCTGCCCAAATCTCAGACCCTAAACTATAGTGGAGAGCTATCTAATCAGCGTCTTAACTGCTCTGAATCTGTTTTCTCACCCATAATTTAGGGATGATGATGATGATGATGATGATGATGATGATGATAATGATGGTGATGATAATGATGATGATACCTCCATTGCTATGTTATAATAAGGATTAAAAGAGATAATGTAAGAGTTACTCAATAAGCTTGCTAAAATATTTGTTGAATGAATGATAGAATCTGAATCATTTCATAAATTTCTTTTATAACCAAAGAAATTAAGTCAACATAAATCTGGTTTCAGGTATTAAACATAGATTAAATATTCATTTTTAGGACACATTTGTTTTAAATTTAACACATGGGCTCATGAATAACACTATAAAGAACCCATTCTTTAAAATATTAATGTAAATATCTATACACGAGGGGGAAATAATTGGGGAATTTTATCTCCTCTGACACAGGGTAAAAAAAGCCATTTAAAATTATTACTTTCTCCCCTTCAGACAGTGAGTGGAGGTAAGCTACAAGAAATCCAAGTTCATACGAAAGGGCCATGATAAAAAATGCAGGTGCTGTGAAACATTTATAAGGGCCGAGTGTAAGGCAGTATGTAGGCTTGAATTTGAAATGACATTTTGGCATGAAACAGATCTCCCACAGGCAGATTTGAAACTTCCAAAAAAGTCTTTAAATGACATCTTTTAAAATGAACAATCATCAAATATGCCCAAGTCATTACCTCAAAGTACTTTGCTAATGAGACAGGCTAAAGAAATAGCTAAAAATAATTGACCCCGGTTTTACAGCTGAAAGTTGTAAAAAAAAAAAAAATATTCCCCAAAAGCTATTGCAGGGTACGAACCTAGAATTAGAGATTGGCAACTGTTTAGCATATTAAATACAAACATTAGGACTTGTCTCACTCAGCACAGAACAATTGTCAATAGTTTTTTTGGTCACGAATTTCAAATTGCTTTACAAATTACTTGATGTCATATTCCTTCTGTAAATTTTATTCCACTTGTACAGTGCTACAGTTTAAAAAAAGACATTCACCCTAATATCTAACGAGATGTTTGCCCAATACCTCATTAGACCCTTGCATAATGCTGTAAATTAGGCAAGGCAGGTTTTATTGTTCCCATTTTGTAGATAAAGACATTGAGGTCCAGAAAGGTTAATAACATGCTCACATTTGTAATCTTTCAAATGTACTGCATTGTTATAGTTAAACACGAACCACAGCACAGAGTAGGTATTTAAGTGTTTTTTCAAGAAGGAGCTCAAGATAGTAAGAAGGAAATTAATGTCTATTGAGCACATATTATATGAAATATTTAACATAATGTGGAGAACTGCTTACAATATGTTAAATATAAAAAGTAGGATATGAATTGTTTATAACTATAATCTCAACTTAAAAATATATATAGAAAAAATGGGAAGAAAAGGCATTAAATGTTCATTTTTTATACCATTATTTCCCAATTTTCTTCTGTAAACATGTATTATTTTTACAAGTGAAAGAGTAATTTATTAATTCAACTTTTATATTAAGTATCTCCTATAGAGCAGTCATTGTTCTAGACACTGCAATTTGGCAGTGGGAAAGAGAGATGCAATCCCCGCCTTTATGCAGCATATATTCTAGAGGTAAAATGGAGAATAAATAAGAAAATCTATCCAATCAAAAAATGTTTCACATAATTATAAATGCTATGGTGACTACACGAATAAGATACTAAAAATATGTCAGGTGAGAGTGGAGGTAAAGTGGGGAAATTTGAACATAAACTTGAAGAATGTGAAAGGGTACTCTATACAAGATCTCAGGACAGAAAACACTGATTTGAAAACCTGAGGTAGTGATGAGCCTCAACTGCTGGAAGAACAGCCTAAAATCAGTGTCATGGAGCAGGGTGGGAGACAAGGAGTCAGTGGAAATAGGTAATAAGGGACCAGACTATGTCGGGCCTCAATGACAGTGTAAGCTGTCTAAACTTTATTTAAATGTGATGTGTACTCCTGGAGGCTTTTGAATATATTTTTTGTAGGGAAATCTAAATGATCCGATTTACATGTTGCAAATACCTCTCTGCTGTGTAGAAAACAGCTCGTAGAGTGAAAGAGACAAATCAGAGAGACCAGAGAGCTGCTGATGGCAATTTTCTAATTGTCCAGCCCACGCCAGAAAAGACAGTGGCTTGGTTAGCGTAGAAGGCCTAGAAATGGCAAGACATAATTTGATTCAAGATTTTTTTGGCCTGAGTTCAAATGATGCTGCCATTTACTAGGCAAGGAAGACTAAAAAAGGGGTGTGTTAGGAAAAAACATTAAAGAGTTCTGTTTAGGACACCTTAGATTCTAAGTGGGGAAGTGCAGTAGGTAGTCTCAAGCTTAGGGGGAAGCCAGCACTAGAGACACATATTTGAGAGTCAGGGGCATATAAATGACATAAAGGAATGTGGCTGGCTAAGATCACCCAAGAAGAAAACAGTTGGAGAAGGGAGCTCAGAGCTGAGTCTTGGACTTCTCCAGAGTTTAAAAGTCTGGAAGAGGACAAGCCAGTAGCCAGTAAAAGAGACTGTAATTGAATAGGCATGAGATAGAGGGTAGAAGGGAGCTGGGAATTTACTCTAAGTTTTCTTTGAGAATGAGAGAGAGAAAGAGACAATTGGTTTTAGGGTTTGGTATAATATATGCAAAATGCCTGCATGAGGCCAATAAACAAATTATCTTAAAAAATGAGAAGAGTATAAGAAAGGTAGCATTGACTGCTGAGGCAGAAACTGAACTTGATATAAGGTCCTCACACTAAATCTTACAACTCTGTCAAGCTGAGCACATCAAAAATTATAAGGAACTCTGTCTTCTAATCTGTAAAATAGGGGTGACAGCAGCCAACAGCAAAACCTACAGGCATAGCAAAGCACTCCTCTTCTGTGCTACTATCACACCTGTGACTCTTCTTTCCACACCACGTTGGATTGAAATGCTCTGTTTTCAGGCCTGACTGTGCTTCTAGGTAGTGAGCTCCCCAAGGGCAAGGACACCATTGTGTATATGCTGGGTCCTATATAAGTGTGTAGCACGAGGCGTGGTGTGTGGGATACAGGAGTAGTTCGGATCTTGCTCTTTGGAGTCAGACCTCTGATGGAAATGCTACTGTTTTTACTAGCAGTGTAACTCTGAACACATTACTGACTCTCTAGGATCCTCTGCTTCCTGATGGTTAAATGGGAATTGACACATATGTCAGAATGAGATGATGTATGTAAAGTGCTTAGCAGAGTACTTGGCATTGACTAGTAGGGAATACATTATCGGCATCTGTGTTGCACCTCTTCTGTGACCTGCTATCCACCCTTTTCCATCCTGCTCATAGCCCGAGAAGGATGATATGACCCCAGGTGGTTCAGGTAGATCTGAATTCAGATTTTCATTTCTCTGTTTACTAGCTGACTTCCACACATGTGTGACTTTTAGCACCCTGTACCTCAGTTTCCTCTGGAAAGGGGGAATAGTAACACAAAACCCAATGGGCTGTTGGTAGGAAAATTGGAAAATCTCTCATAAGCCCTTCACACTGGTGTACCATATACACTCAACAAATCCCCATTGTTATCATCATCACTGTGATGTGCAAAAAAGTTATTTAGAAAATGTAAACGATTTTGCACCCATAAGAGATGTTTAAATTATTATTCACAAGAAGGTTCATTGTTACAGGATAAGAGGCTGCCCTTCACTGAAGCTTGCAGCAATTGTCCTTTCAGTCCTTTACAGGATCTGTGATTACTGTGTCCTCTAAGATTTGGCCCTGGCTCACTCCCTCCAGGAAGCCTTCCCTAATTAATTGTACTTTTCTACTCTTTTATTCTCCAAACACACAATCCTTAGGAGTAAATTCAGATTTAAAAAACAGATGAATTAGGGTTAATTAGTTGTAGCACTAGAGGATTTCTCAGGATTGCTTTAAATCATGCTCTCCCAGAGCGCAGTTGAATCACATGCAATTTACAAACATTTGATTAACGCTCAAGGGCTCTGGGATATTGCTATTGCCCAAATTAAGGTCCAGATTTGGTTTTGGGCTATTTAGTGCACATATGTTAAAGGTAGCTTTCTAGTCTTCAGAGTTGGCTTTGCCCCCTCTAGGATTTACTATCACATTCCCCGTGGAGGGGACCCTGACTTTAGTTTCCATTACCTTCAGGGAGGGAATACCCCTAAGGGCTGTCTTAGGTGGGACTCAGAGGCAGGTAGACTGCCAAGCTGATTTTTGACAAGCAAAGTAGTTCATACCTGCTGTAGTGTCTTCAGTGCCTCTCTGTGATTGGAAAGTATAAATTTCCTGGCACGGTAATAAGTTGCATACCGAAAGTGGGAGCCTGTAGGAATTTTACTCACACCAGCAAGGGATTATGGAACAAAAGATTAAGACAATATTTAAAAAAAAATTTTCTCAATTTGTTCCTTTGTTACTCTCTTGATCAATTGTGGTAAAACCCTTCAACGGGATGAGTCATTGGGCTCATTTCAGGTATAACAATGAAGGGGAATGTAGAAAAGAAGGTCCTACTCCTCAGTGGGCATGGAAGAGGAAGAGCTCAGGGGACAGAGGTGATAAATCTTCATGCAATGGTGGTGAAGAAAACTATAAGACAGGTTGAAACCCAGCCACTTGTGGGAAGAAAGGAAAAAAAGGAAGACAGGGACCTCTGTATTCAGGGGCTCCAAGCATACCGGGTACAGTTCCCAAGAAGCAATGAAGAGAGGTGAACAGCCAGGGATTCCTAAAAATCAAACAGCTTTCCTCAGGAGAGGCACTGAAGGGTAAGCTGCACGGTAGCACAGCATCCAACAGGCTCATGTCTGGATGCTCGACTTTTAGGGATGATGGGAGGAGCCCAGGCTGGAGGCAGAAAGAACCAGAGTAGAGTGCAGATGCTTGTTCCTCTTCACTCTTCTCTGGCCTGCATGGGTATCTATTGCATGTTCAAAGAGAACCTTCATTAATGGTCTCCAGCTTCAGCTATGGACTGCCATCAGGGCCATAGCAACCATTCCAGATCTCCTACTGCTTCTGGCCCTGCTCTTGCTCTGTACAGACCTGCATCTCACTCCAGATCATGCCTCCGCCTCACAATTAATATCTGCTCTAGTTCTGGCACCTAGATTTTGTATTTGGTGTCTCTGGGTCTCAACTCCTCATTCTCAACTCAAGAACTCAAGCTTGGCTGTGTTCTCCCCCATCCATCCTATGTAAACAATGATAACAGTCTGCTATTAATAATCTGCTTCGACCTCTTTATCTCATTTAAACACACACACATATGCACATACATACAGATACATATATTTTTCTTCACAAAAAAGAGATGGCAAAATAGTCATTGCTCTGCAACTTGTTTTCCCATTGACAGTATATCATGAACATTTATCTCTCTCTCTATCTATCTCAACACATTCTTTTAACAGCTGAATAATATTCCATAATATAAATTACCATTATGCATTCAACCTTTACCATACTGAACATTTAGGCTGTATTCTTTCTTTTACCACTATAAATAACCTCGTAATAAGCATCCTTATACACATGTACTCAAAAGCTCCATCTTTTATTTCTATTGAAGATATGTAGTTATTCCAGTGGGTCCATGAGTGCACGGGTATAATTAGGTTGACTCAGAATGGAATTGCTGGGTGAATTGGTATGCAAATTTAAATATTTTATAGGTACTGCACTGTCAGATGTTGTAAAAGAGTAAAGTTTTTATCTAGATTCATCAGCTGTAGATTTGGGGCAAATTATTTAGGTTTCTAAACTTTGATTTCCTCATCTACAAAATTAAAATAATAATATATATTTTGAAACACAAAAATAATAAATATATACCACCTGGCACAAACTAGAAGCTTAACAAGTTACATCTTTTTTAAAAATTATTTTGCTGTTATTAAAAGACAAATCTTAAATTTACCATTAGCAGAAAAATAAAACAAAGGGCACATTGTTGAAAGAAAGACTCACAGGCTATTCCCAGCTCTCTCATTATTTGGTGTCAGCCTGTGCAAACCATTTGAATCTTATGGGCCTCCAAATCCACAATTATTGACAGTGTGGGATCAGAATACGCTGCCACTGGGTTCTTTTGCAGTGCCATGATTTCTGTAATTGGTTATTTTATTTCCAGGGCATTAGTAGGAAGAATCTATTGGCCTTTCAGATCTATGCAGATTCTTCATATTGAGGCAGTGGGCAGATTGAAAAATAAAATAAAATATAAAATAAAATAAAAATAAACAAAACAAAACAAAACAAAATAAAACAAAACAAAACAAGCTCCCAAGATCAGGTTTTTAAATACATGGCGGAGAAACAGTTGGCCCCTAAAGAAGCCGCATCCCTCTCCTGGATCTCAGTTGTTGGCTGATATTAGCCATTGTACTGTATCTAAAACTTTCTCATTACGAAGAGGAGCATTAAACCATCTCTGTGGGGACTAGGGATTAGGAAGTAAGTTGGTCTCCAAGCACTTTTCAAAAGAACTAGTCCCAATTCCCCGATCCTCTGGGCAGGCTCCATCTTTCCCCACAATACTCCCATTGCCTCCATGGACCATGACTCTGCAGTCTGTTCGTTGGTCCAATTACATAAGTGTCTAAACTCAACAATCAGCCCTGATGTCTAACTGATTGTTGTAGTCCCAGAGTGTGTGGTTCAGGGCCTTTCTTTTGCCTAGCTGAAGCCTAAAAAACCTTTGCTGACTGGAACAAAATTGTGCAATTGTTTTTTATATAGTTAAACTGCTTAAATGCTATAATTTAAGATACAAGCCTCCTTCTTAACTCTGAATACTTTTTTTGTAAATTCAGCTAAATTGAAAGTATGACTCACAGACCATTAGCGTGGGAGAAATTTTAGAGTCTCTCTCCCAGTACTGTCATTTATTAATTTACTCATTTAGTCAAGTAATGTTACTCTGTTCTAGAAGGGGAAACTGAAGTCCAAGTAAGTTAAGTAACAACTACAATGCTGCACAGTAGCTAGTGGAGGAGCTGAGGTCAAAACTTGGGTCTTCCGACTCCTGATTTAGTGCTTACTTTGTTTGCTATGTTGTCATAATAATGACTAATTTAGCAACTATAATCACATGCACCATAGTTTTCTATGATAACATTTGCAATATATAGAAATACTTGGGCTTCTTGAACTTTCTTGTTCTCAAGGACTTTTATGAAATTAAGAACAAAATCACAACCCATAAATTTTCCCTATGATTGTTTTCTCCTAAGTCATCATGTTATATAGCAGAACATTTGTTTCAGTTTCAGCTTGTAAACTAGAGAATTCATTAATAATCACTGGAGAAGCCACCAGGTTTCTAATAGAAAATGTCATTCATTTAACAAAAAGAGAAAACCCATAACTACTGCTATTTTGATGGTGTCTAAACAATGAATTGTGGAGTTTCAAGCTAAGGTGAGGTCTTTGAATTTGTATGCTCCTCCTGCTCCCCACCCCCACCATGCTCTCTGAACTCTGATGCCATATTCAAGGTTGGAGAGTTGATATAACTGGAATGTATAGGGTTCTGGAGTAACCAATGTAATAGATTCTTATTTAGAATATGTTGAATACAATATACGTAGGAGTTTGTCAGAATCAAGAAGTACACAGCTTCCACATACTCACTATAATAACTTGAAATGACTAACCAAGTACAGCAAAAGCTTGCACTTTAACAAAAAAAAAAAATGTATAGGCTTTGGAGCCATATGGACCCGGGTGCAAATTCTGACTGTCACTTCATATCTCTGTGAATTAGGAACTCATCTCTCTTCACTGACCCTTACTGAGTAAAATGGTATAAAGGTATCTTCCTCATAGGATTTTTGGAAGACAACTTTTTTAAAAAGAAATGTAAAAGTACCTGGTATAATGGTTAGCACATAGCAGTGAAGCTGAAGTCAAGCAAAATGTGAATAAAATGAATTCAACAAGTAATAACAGCGGTGTTGAGAACAGCTACCAAAGAAGGCTTGTACTGGAACCAATGGTTCACCAATGAGGAATGTGGTCCATGTGAGGCCCTGCATGGGCAATGCCAAGCATTTTTTACCAGCAGGAGAAGAAGACAGAGCAGCCTCTTATAGAAGCAAAGTAGTTCCCCATGAAGCTTCCTGACAAGAGAGGAACAGGAGCTCTTTGCAGCACAGATCGAGATTGGTTAAGGAAGATTTTCTAGAATAGGTGAGTTAAGAACTGGATCTTGAAAGTTAAATGAGATTCCAATAGGCAGAACGGAAGGGGATGTTGGTCCTGAAAAGAGCATCAGGGACAGCAAAGGCTCAGGAGCTGGAATGTTACATATATTCTGCACCTGGAGCAGAGAGAAAGTATTGGAAAAGAGGGAAGTGTGGAAGAAATTGATAAGTGCACTTATTCTGATCTGTGGAGGGCTTTGGCTGTCAGACTAAAGGATCTGTATTTTCTCCAGTTGACAAAGATAACTTACATGCACAACCTGCTGGAAAGGGGCCTTTTAGGAAGAATAATCTCAAGGTTGAGCAGGAGCAAAGAAGAGTTTGAAGGCAAAGGGAGACATGGATTAATGCAGAGCGTACTAAGGCTGGGCTCAGTGGGCTTCGGGTTTATGTTGGGGCCTCGCTGCTCCATGGTTATGAAACCATCAGTGATTTACTCAGCTTTGCTAAGCTTCAGTATCCTTTTCTACAAACTGGGGCTAATAATGCCAAGATTTTTGTGTGTGTGTGTGTGTGATGCTCAAATACGCAAATAAATTAATAGGTAGAGAAATACTCTGTAAACTCTGCAGTAGAGTTGTTCAGTGGAACTTTCTGTGCCGTCCATGTTCATATTCACTAGTCACATGTGAAATGTCACCTATCCATACTTGAAATGTGGCTAATGTGACTGAGGAACTGAATTATTAAAAAATTAGATTTAAATTTTAAAAGCCACAACATTTGACAGCACAACTCTAGAGCCTAGGGAACTGGCAGGAGAATGGACTTTTAAAATTAAAAAAATCAGGATTCAAACATGTTTTTGGCCTAACGGGCCAGTCACTTTAACTCTCCAGGAGGAAGGTGTATTGCCATAGTAGCTAGATGTCCTTGAACTTTGCGCTCTAGCCACCAAGGACTTCATCTTCTAGACCACACCATGCTTCCTCACATCTCTGTTTCTGCACTTGCAGCTCTCTCTGCATGAAATGACCATTTACCTTTAATCCCTTGACCTGATCTGGGAAAGTCAGAATTTCTTTCAGACTTAATTCAGGCATCTGCCACAGAGGACTTCAGAGTGAGTTCTAGTCTCTGTGCTGATTCTTAGGCTGGGTTATGAACTCTTCTCTATGTCTTGAGGCTGCCCTGTGATTCCCACTATCACAGCACATGTCATATTGCAGCCTGTCTCCCTCAGTAGGCTATTCCAGAGTGGGTGCTCACTGAAGGACAGGAATCAAATTTTGTTTTATGGTAAAATATATATAACATAAAATTTACTATTGTAATCAACTTTAAATGTGCAGTGCAGTGGCATTAAATACGCCCACATTGCTATGCAACCATTACCACCATCCATCTCCAGAACTTTTTAATCTTCCCCAAACTGAAGCTCTGTATGTACCCACTCACCAATAACTTCACATTTCCCCTCTCCCCAGACTCTGGTAACCTCTGTTCTATTTTCTGTCTCTATGATTTTGACTGTTCTAGGTATATCATATCAGTGGAATCATACAGTATTTGTCTTCTTGTGACTAGCTTACTTCACTTAGGATAATGTCCTCAAGGTTCATCCATGTTGTAGCACATATCAGAATTTCTTTCCTTTTTAAAGCTGAATAAAATTCCATTATATGTATATACCCCATTTTGTTTATCCATTCACTCATTGATAAATACTTGGGTTGCTTCCATCTTTGGCTATTGTGAATAATGCTATGAACATGGATGCACACTGGATCAAATTTTGTAACTTTTTCTATGTCTCCAGTTCAAACTGGCTGACCTATAACGGGTGTAAAATGATAAAAGTTCTTTTACTCATTGCAGGATACAAATGGAAATTCAGCACCAAGTACTAATTCTGGAAATACAGGAGACAATCCAGTAAAAATAATGAATAGAAGGAAGAGAGGAAAAGATTAAGGAAAGAAAAGAGGGAGTTAAAGAGGCAGGCTGCTTTATTCAAAGCTCGGATACACACAAGGACTGATTCTGCTTTCCCACGAGGACGTCCACCACGCTGGAAAAGCACATGTTACACTTCACCTTAAAGTTTTCCTTCTCTTTATTCTTTCTCTCTGTCTTTCTCTATCTCTGTCTCTCTCTGTCTTTCTGTCTCTCTGTCTCTCTCTCTCTCTTTCTGCCTTCCCTTCCTTCTCTCTTTCTCCCTTCTTCTTCTCACTCCCTCCTTCCTTCCTTCCATCCTTCCTTCCTTCCTCCCTCTCTCCCTTCATTTTTCCCTCCCTCCCTCCCTCCCTCCCTTCTCTCTCTCTCTCTCTCTCTCTCTCTCTCTCTCTCTCTCTCTTTCTTTCTTTCTTTCTTTCTTTCTTTCTTTCTTTCTTTCTTCTTTCTTAAGTTTTAAAATCTGATCTTGGAATCAATCAGAAGCCTTGTGTATATTTCTTCCACTTGACTTAGAGTCACAAACCCTAAACCTCAGGTTCCTCATCTTTCAAATGAGACCAATCCCAGGTTTGCGAGTTAGTGTGTGAATGTGAGTGTCTGTGTGTTTGGTGTGATACTTAAATATCAGTATACTCTGTGAACTCTGAAAAAAGGTGTGAACTATAGAGATTTTAATTCTTCTTCAGAATTTATCTTTCTTCTGTGTTTTAATTATAATAAGTCAATTAAAATCCATAATGGAAAAGGAGACTAGAGACTTAAGGAGAGTTTCTTTTTAAATTCCATTTCTAAACTTAGAGGCGAGGAGTGTCACATTGTGAAAATTTTTATATTCTAATCACTTCTTCTATTGAAGTTTTGGGTGTTCTATTTGGGCTTGACACAGTCAGTGAAAATATCAAGCCTTTATAACACCAAAAAGTGCTAACATACAACTACAGTAATACTTCAGCTACGGGCGACATTTAAAGAATCCCTAGCTACATAATCACATTAACATTTAATGTGCCCAAGTTCAGCTAAAATATGTTTCCTCTCTTCTGCATCTCTTTCCCGAAGCAAAAAATGCCAGTGGAACGCGAAAATTCCATTTGTGTCCTGTTACGAGTCCCCCATAGAAAAGGGAGTCCTGCAGACCTCTTTCCCACACAGACTGCTCCTCGAGGTAAACACAGCTTGTACATGTGGGCAAACATCTTTTATCATTTTACACCCTTTATAGGTCAGCCAGTTTGAGTTGGAGACACAGGAGATTTCCCGGAGAAATTCATTACTGCCACTCATTCTAGTTTTCCGTCTCAATATAATTAAGCTTGGCTAATTGTCTATCATGATTAAAATCAGGCCAATAACAACCTTGTTCTCGAATTTGGCTCTGCTCCAAACTTGTTAATCGCTCTTGTTTTAGAGTAGGTCATTCTGTACCTCACTTCAGCTGTGAAATTCCTTATACACAACATGCTTAGATAATAAGATCATCCTTGGGTGACCAGGAACCGTCAACATGGATGACACAAGCTGTGGCTAATATATGGCATAACTGAATTACAATCCAAGTTATTCTCAACAGCCTGGAACACTGCGCTGATTTTAACTCGGTGCCATTTCACTAGGAAATATGTAAAGGCCTGGATGTAGGTTCAAGGAATTAATTGCATAGAGATAGGATGGCAGGAGTTCACGAAACAGATTGGATTATATGAAGTGGGCCCACAGCTCAATGTAAGTCAATATGGCTTCTAAAAATACAAGATTTGCCTGGATTAATTAAAATTTAACATTTCACCTAACCTAAGAAGTATCAGTGATAAGGGTTACTATTATTCTCTGTACCCCAAAGGAAAAAAGATGCTACCAATTAAAAGTTATGATTATGCTTTCTTTTCATTTAGAATGTGTTTTTATACTTAGTGAGAAATCTCTTGGATGCATTTGTACCCTATATCATGCTGTTCTAGTTCCATGATTTCCTGAGTACTTTTCACTTCAAAGCTGAATCACAGTATAATCTTTTTTTAAGACCCTTTAACTGTCAATCCAACTCAGCGCATGTAGTCACAGCAACGTGCATAACTCAGGGGAAGCGATGAGCTCTGACCAAGTGCACAAGTGGAGGTAACGAAGACTGCCTGCTGGCCAACAGTGATTTTAAGATGTCAGCAATTCTAAGATGTAGCCTCATTTTTCAGATATTAAAATGTGTAATAAATATGCATGTTAGGGTTTCTGTAATATGGGCATAGGGTCTGAAGCAAGGGAAGTGATAACCCTGCTCGGCTGAGTGCTGGTGAGTTCCACATCTTAAAGTTAAAATCTGAGTTCTGAGCAACACACTATGTGCAAGTCTTCTGATTTATTCATAGCCTCCCCTCAGTTCTCTTTGATCACTGCATATGGCTCTGCATATACCAACTGTCATAGTGCAAGGTCACTTTAAAAAAAGGTATGGTCCTGAGGTCAAGGGGGCTGTCTTCATTTATGCTTCATTAACAACTTGCGGGGGTGGGGTGTGGGGAACTCAACACATAGTAGGTGCTCAACAGACAAAATGAAAAAATGAAAGGAGGAATGATTATTGTACCCCAATGAACTCTGGCTCAGATAATAGTTTTTCTCTAATTAAATTTAGAAAACATTATTATGATGTAGATGATGCTCACGCAGTGTTATTTACTGACATACAGATATGGTGTCATTTAAATTTTTCTTTACATCAGCAATGCCCCTGGGAGTAGATTTCAAAAAGCTCCTAACCTCCCCATCCCTGCATTCACACGTATAGACCCTGTGTTCTAACGAGAGGCTTTAAGCCTTGCTGCCAGCTGGATCTGGGTGCAGAACTAACTCTGTCATTTAACTGCCTGAGGGAACTTGAGATTTTACTCTCTCAGTTAATCTCAGTTAAATAGACTTACCTCCAGAGATTGCTGTAATGGTTAAAATACTACATATACAGCACCTACAACAGTGCCTGCTATACTAAAAATTCTCAGTAAAGTTTAGCTACAGGCTTATAAAGCATGGCACAATTTACAAAGAGCTTTCAGATCTACCATGTCTTTTAATTGGCATGCAACCCCAAGAGAAAGCTCTTCTATTCCTATTTTTCAAACACTAAAATAGACTCAGAAGGAAAATGTAGTTTGCACAAAATCACACTGGCAGACTAAGACCTTTGGCCCAGTTCTTAAAAAATGACATTCGCTTAAAAAAAAAAAAAAAGATTTTATGATCTTGATAGAACATTAAAGATGATCTAGCCTTAAATTCTAATTTATCACATAAGGAAACTGAGGAATAGAGAGAACGTGATTTGCTTTCAGCACCATTCAGCTACTGGTGGCAGAACTGGGATCCGAGCCCAGATCTGAACTCTGAAAAAATGCTTATTTCAGTATTTTTCACCCAGCATGGTGTCCAACTCTGAGGAATAAATCCTCAAATATGAACACTTTCTAGTACTGTGTGATCTGTCCCTGCCCTCCTCTCCAACCTCATTTTCAACTGACATGACTCTCCTCTCTCATTTCACACGAATCTTCTAGCTATCCCTCTGATGACTCAGTCCTTGATGTACTTGCTTTCCCTCTGTCCAGAAAGCTCTTCCTCTAATTTTTTCCCATGTCTGTTTTCTCACTTAATTCAAGTCTCTGCTCACATGTCACTTCCTAAAAGAGGACTTCTCCATTCAAATTTGCCTTTTAGATCCTAAATAAAAGAGCCCCGATCCATTACCATCTAACATACTCAATTGCCTTGCTCTGCTATATTCTTTATAGCACTTTTTATCACACTAATATTATACGTTTACATACTTATTTAAATTTATATCTCTACCACTATAATTTAGACTTCATGAGTGCAGTGACTGTGTTTGTTTTTTTATCATCATGTCCTCACCAGAACAGTGCCTGGCACATAACATGTGCTCCATTATAACATTTTTTGAGTGTCTGCTATATTCCGAGCACTGGGAAAACAGCTGTGAATCAAAAAGACATTCACCTTTGCTCTCATGTAGTTTCCAATCTAGTGATGAACACAGACGTTGATTAAATAATCACAGAAGTACATGGCGATATCATGTAATCGGGAAAGGTGAATTGGTCTTGAGATTATAGGAAAATTTCTCTTAGGAAGTAATTTTTTGTGTTCATGTGCGATGGATAAGAGGGTGTAAAACAGGTGAAGAAAGTGATGAACAAGTGTTCTAATAGAGAAAACATTAAAAATACAGTCTAGTGTCAAAAAGGGGTAATGGTGGAGGGCAAGTATCAGAGCGATGGGGAAGTGGGGAAGTGTCAGACTATGTGAGACACTTTAGGAAATGTTAGGGATTTTAGCCTTTATCCCATGGGTCCTGGGAAGCCATTGGAGGATTTTAATCACAAAGGTGATATGTTTAGTTCTGTATTTGTAAAAGTCGATTTGGTAGGTATTTTGAGAATGAATTAGAAAAGGGTAAGAGAGGAATCACAATAATCAGTCAGGAGGCCCAGAGGGGAAGTGGCAGTGGCTTGTACTAAGGTAGAGACAGTGGAAGTGGAAAGAAATGGATAGACCAAGATCTTAGAGTTAGTAATTACTGAATTTGGTCAGGGGATCAGATGCAAGGATTGAGGAAGAAGGTGTGTCAAGGATGACTCAGATTTTTCTTTCACTTGTGAAACTGGATGAAAGGTGGCTATAGAGAGATGGAGAATTCTGGAAGAGGACAAGGTCATGAATGTTATTTTAGCCATGCTGAATTTGAGATGATTTTGAGACATCTAAGTGCAGATACTAAATGGCAAGAAATATAGTTCTGGAGCTCAGGAAAACTTTGCACTGGAGATATCTCTGGGTATTTTTAGGTGGTCCTCAAGGCTACAAGTGTGTTAAGTGTAGAGGACTGTCTGAGAAGAGGCTTACAGTGGCACTCTGAGAAATTAATCATTTAATGGCCAGGTACAAAAAGGCAGACATGAAATGGCACAGAGGAGTGGCCAGAAATAAGTGAGAAAATCAGGAGAAATGTGTCCCACTGAGGCTGAGGGAGGAGTGTGTTCCATGGGAAAAAAAAGTGATCGGCAACACCAAACATAGCTGCCAGGTGACGGAGGATGGGTACTGAGTCTGGCCTTGCAGTTAACGACTTTGAGACCACTTGTTGACTATAGTGAAAGCAAGTGGAACAATGCAAAAATAAACCAGATTAGAAGAGGCCAAATGGTGAATAACAAGATTTGTAATGGAGATGGCTATAAAAAGATCTTTTGAGAAGAATCATTGTGAAGTCATTGAAAGAAAGAGAAAAGGTTGTAGCTGCTGGGAGATACTGGGAGGGTAGTCACTGGAAGGTTACTAATTTAATTGGTTCAAGACTGAAGAGACTGGAGCATGTTTAAATGATGATAGAAAGGCCTGACATCACAAAGGACCCATTTCAAAGCCCGTGTGAAGGAACTGTCCTTAGCTAAGGAACTAAGACCACTCTCCTCCATTGTGATAGGGGGAAAGGGGCAGGGGGTGCAGATATAGGTAGGTTTACATGTTTAGTGGGAAAATGGTAACGGGATTCTCTGTAAAGTAGAAGCCTGTCAGAGGTGGTGGAGAGACATTGGGAAGGAGTTGGGATATGAGGAGAGTGGAGAAAGGTGGGAATATTGTAGAGAGTGACAGTAAGTTAAATAGAGAGACTGGGATGGGATGCTGGTCCTTTCAAGGTTGGTTGTCATTCCAATCTGGCCACTAAAGTCACCTGTGCAATGATAAATACCACATAAAAGGTTGGTTTATTTACTCTGGGGCGGATTTTGTTTTCTTTCCAGATAGATGTGCGAAAAAGCAGAGAGGTAAGGGAGCTAAAGATTGTGGCAAATGTGTTATAGATATTATGTTGAATAAAAAATATATTCCTCATTATGTTCATTGATTGCATGAAAGACATTTTCTCTTTCATTCATTCTTATTTAGGGTACTTTTTCAGGTGATATTTTATGCTTGCCTGGGTTAATTTTTGTTCATGTCCACCCTTTATATTTAACTGTGAGACACTTTGAAGGATGGGCCATAACTAATTCATATCTGCATTGTCAATGCCTGGGTCAGTATTTTTCACATTGCAGTTGCTTGATAAGTGGTAAATAAATACATTGTATAAATTGATGCACATGGAAAACATTTAGACAGGGCAATTACCAGTAAGATATTTATCTATTCTCTAATAATAAAAATAATAATCACTATCACCCTGATACAGATTTATGGTTTGCCTCTCAACATAGAATAAGCAGAATGACCTGAAAACCAGACGAAATTCTGAATGAGAAGTGTGGTCATTATTTTTTTTAGTTCTCTTTGCTAAGGAGATGTTATTTTTCCCCCTTCTAAAGAAATGGAAAAAAAAAAAAAAAAGGAATGAACCAGACTAGATCACTTTAAAATTCTTCATTAGCATCCACACTGAATAAATTTCAATGGCAGGAGCCTTAACACAGCTTTCCCTGTATCTGATGCACAAAAACGAAGCCTGCCAATCTTGCAACATGTCTCAAGATGAAGAAGGTCAACATATCAGAATATAAAATCAGTAGCAGAGATTTCAAAGAAATTCATCCCAAGAGTTCTTCTCAATAAATACAGTGCAAGATTGAAGAATTCAATTACATGAAAAAGAGCTCTTTTTTTTAATACCGTGCCCAGCTATTAGTTTTTTGTCATTTCTAACATGAAGGTATATTGTTAGCTATCAGGAAATCTCAACGAATTCATACATTCAAATCACAAGGGATTTGTTTGGTAGATGGATCTGAAATCTGGTCTGTCTCCAACTCCTCACCCAAGATTTCATTTATGCCAAGGAGAACATTATTCATAATCGGATACAGAAAAATACAACTCATTGCCACTGAGCTGCTTTATTCCTTTAGAAAAAAAATCCTGCCTATATTTCTAATAGAACATTATAATTAACTTTTTTATTTGAGGTTGACCAATTGAATTTCCTCTGTCTTAGAAAGCAGAGATGCTGAAGGGTCATCTAAGTACATTCTGGAAAGTGAGAGCCTTAAAAATACCTTTTTTTTCCTTTTCCTGATAAATCAAATTTTAGGGGTTGATTCAAAGGAAATAATGTCTCTGATTCTAAAACATAAAGCTTAATTTATAGAAATGTTCATTGCAGCATATTGTATAGTAATCTCTTGTGGTAGAATAACAGCCATAAATCCCTTACATCCTGGCATGTGTGTTCCCTTGTAATGTGACTTTAATGTCCCTGCCCTCCAGAGGTAGAGTCTATTTTTCTTCCCTTGATTTTAGTCTGGTCTTATGACTTGTCTTGACCAAAAGAATGCAGTAGAAGTGAAGTCTTACTAGTTTCAGAGTCTAGACCTCAGTAGGTCTTGGGACTTTCTTGCCTCTCTTGGCATGCGCCCTGAGGCCTCTCATGAGAAAGCCACATGGCGCGGTTTACAGTAGAACAAAAGGCACTGAGGAGATAGAAGCACCTCAGTACCAACAGTACCAACTGCCCAACATGTGAATGTGCCATCTTGGACCTTTGAACTCAGCTCATCCTCCAGCTGAACGCAACGGGTTGAGTGACCCAGAGTAAATCAGTAGAACTCACCCATAACCCCAACAGAAACATGAGACATAATAAATAAATGTTGTTCTAAGCCATTTAAGTTTTAGGATGATACACTGCAAGGATTATATAGCTACACAGCAATAGAAAACTAATGCACACACACATACACACACACACACACACACAACCTAGAAACAATCTTTATGTTTCTAATGTTAAATGATAAAACCATGCTATATTTGCACATTGAAATATGCAAATATTACAAATTATGTTTGTAGACAGTTTTGGTGGCATGGGAATGTGCTTGTGTTACAATGCTTAGGGAAAAGTAATATGAAAAATTAGATATAGCATAAGCTTTCATTAAGTGATAGAGAAAATGACTAGAGAAAAGACACCAAAGCATTTCAAAAGCTATTAATGGTGAAATCAGTTATATCTTATAACTTTCCCCCAGTTTGTTCTTTATAATTATATTTCAGCCTTCTCCCTTTATCCAAGGCAACAACCATAAATACTTTTTCATTGGGTCCTGAATTGAGGGAGAACTTTTTGCTCCTGATTTTAGGAAGATTCTTGCCTGTATATGTACTGTTCTGCCTAACTTCCTACTCACACAGATCTTTTCTCTTTGCAGTGCTAGTGGTGAACACAAGCTTTAAAATGAAAGAAGCCCACTTAGGGTAGGACAGTTACTTGGAGAAAGTTGAATCTGGGTGAAATAGTTGTAACAGGGTTAATATAGGATATGTTGTAGGTTAGGCATATTCCAGTTTAATTTTTTTTCATAGCACTTGACCATTTTTGATATTATATTTTATATCTACTTATTTGTTTGTTCATTTGTATATTTCTCTAACTGGAATATTAAGGCCATAAGGTAGGAGCTTTATTTATCTGGTCCCTGCTACATCCTGATCATATAATGATGCTTGCAATAGGAAGGATACCTTAAATATTTGTTAATTGAATAAACAAGGTAACTGACCAAAGACTGGCTTCATATTTAACAAGTCTCTGTCAGATGAAAACGTAGTGGGGAGAATCCGGTCTTGGAGTTCAAACAACTGTGCTAGAAGCTCTTTAAAATTCTTGACAAATTTTTTCACTTCTTTGTGCTTGAGTTTCTTGCTATGAAGAGGGAACACTAAAATTTACCTTCAAAAAGTACCTGAGAGATTAAACAAAATTCATGAGAAAGCAAACTATAAATCCTGGATGACTTTTAAACTAATAATAATAAGTGACACTTACCTATGAGCATCACACACATGCATTAACACTGGCCCTTATAACAACCTCAAGATATAGGTATTACCATGTTTCTCTCTTCACAGATGAGGAAACTAAGACTCCTCAAGACTTAGGCAAGATAGTCCAGCTAAGTAGAGGAGGCGGAATTCAACCTTGGTAGAATTTCTTGGTTGGCTCCAAATCATTATTCATTCCAATATAACAATAATTGCATTTGATAAGTATTACATATGAATGCTGCCTCAGTGGCACATGAATGTTAATATTCTAGATTTGCTCCTTTTCTGGCAAACTCAGTTTCCCACAATTAACAATAGTATGCTCTAGCAGCTTTAGTCAAATTCTTGAACTTCTCCTTAGAGCATTCACCTTGAATCCCTTCTCTTTTATGACCAGTCTCCAGGTTCTGCCAATTTAATATATACTAATTTCTCAAATTGAACTGTCACTGCTATGGTTTAGGCCTCTAAAATCCCTCTTGAACTTTTACTGTTACCTCCTGACTAGCCCTTTTCGCCTTTTGTCTTGTACCTCCCACCTGTCATCTGCACTGTGTCAAAGGATCTGTTTATAACTCAGATCTTACCATGTCACTCCCTCTTTTCCTGTCATTTACAAAGAAGTCCAAGCTACCTAGCAATACACACACACACACACACATACACACACACACATATATACAGACACCACTCTAAGACTGAGTCCCTTGACTTCCTTGTCAACCCCACAGTATTTATTCCCTGCCTGGCAATATCAGTTATCATTCCCCTTGCATGGAGCTTCTTCACTTCCTGGTGTGTTTACGTAGGATTTTTCTTCGTCCTGGAATGCTACCCCATAAATTCTACTCATAATTCCTTTTCATTCATCAGGACTTATTTCAGGTGTCACCTCATTCAGGAAGTTCTCCCTAAAGCCACAGCTGAACTGGGTATCCCTCTTTCCTTCTCCCATTATCCTCTTCCTGTCTACTTTGTCTACTAGAAGGTGAGCTCCAGGGTTGCCAAGAAACCTATCACTGTTGTCCATAAAATGAGAATGATAATAGGGTCTATACCTCATAGAATTGTTATAAGGGTTAAATGACTTAACACATGTAAAGTGCTTAGAATAGTGTATATAGTAGCGGTGTTGATGCGAAGTACTCAATAAGAATTAGGCCTCATCTTAATATCTTCAGAAATTGGCACTACATTTGGTACATAGGAGGTACTAAAGTAAATATCTGCTTACTTTGAATCACCAGATTGTATGTTAATATAGTTTAACAATTTCATAATTAAGTCTTAACATCTTCATTGTGTGTCCTTAAAGAAAGAAAAAAAGTGACATTAATAATCATCCATTTCAATAAAAGGAACCAGGACTCCTTGGAGGAATAGCTGATTCTAGGTCTGAGGCAGGCAATATACAAGATGAGCCAGAGGAACCTATAGTGTCAGAAAGTAAGGAAGTGCTGAAACAGAACAAAGCAAAATACACACAATAAAGGGGTATGTCAAAGAGCCACACACAAACAAAAAACAACTGAAAGAGCTACTACTGGTCAAACCTATTACAATTTGAGCAACAAAATAAGTAAAATAATATTAGATTTTAATACAAAGTATAAAATAAATATCTTTATGTCCATACTGATAAAAATTAGTGATTGGATATATAAATAAATGAGAAAATAGATAAATTCGTTGTTCAGAAGAATTTCAAATAACTTCTGTAAATATTTTGCCCTCAGAGAAGTAGAGCAAAACTCCATACTACTTAAGTATGGGCTGAGTGTGATGACTTCCTTCCCAAGAGTATAGAATGGAAAGGGAATGCACAAGAACACCTTCAGAGTGGAGACACTTGGTAAACGCCATCTCGACCAGGTGATCAAGGTCAACATCAGCTGTGGTAAGTCTTGATAATATGTACCTTTGATACAAAGTGATGAAAGCGTGCTTTATCTTGGTGGTTTTCTTCCTCAAAACCTATAACCTGAGTCTAACCATCATAAAAACATCAGACAAAGTCTAATTGAGAGATTGAGGGACATTCTATAAAATAGCTGACAAGTACTCCTCAGAACTACTAAGGCCATCAAAACCATGGAAAGTCTGAGAAACTGTCACCAAGAGGAGGCTAAGAAGACCTGAGGACTAAATGTTATGTAGTATCCTGAATAGGATCCTGGAACACAGAAGGTCAGTAGGTAAAAACTAAGGAAATCTGAGTAATAATAGTGCATTAATATTGGTTCCTCGAATGTGACAAATGTACCATACTAAGGAGAAACCGATCTGAGTTATAACTCTGTACTATCATTGAAGTTTTTCTGGAAATATAAAACCATAATAAAAAATTTTTTAAATGTTTATTTAAAAAAAGTTTCTATTACATGCCAGGCACTCTGCAGGGTAGCTTTTACTCATTAGCTAATGGAATTCTCACAGCAACAGATGAGAATATTGAATCACAAAGAAACTAAGAAATTGGCCTAAAGTTACACAGCTATTAAACCTCAGAACCAGGATTCAAACTTGAGAGTATCGGCCTCCAAACCTCATGAGTAATCTGATGACAATATACTATGACTCTAGGATAAGAAGGATTCTCCCTGACGAGAGCAAGTGGCCAGAGAAGGCTGTGGGTGTCATTATGCAAGGCAAGGATGGGGGCTGTATGTGTTTGCATATCAGAGCTCCTCAAATACTTTCATTTCCTTCCATAATTCTTGGACTTCTAGGTTTCTTGACTCACTAATGTTCTGATTTCAGTGCTTTCGCTTTAGAAATGACTACTTAATTTCTTAAACAACTTTCTCGCCCACTCTGAGAAATAAGTTTTGGAACAATATCTTATTTTTTACTCTGCTTTTACTTAAGAGAAGACTTTCACTGTGTTTTTGGCTTAGTAACTTCTGCCTAAGGAAAGCAATTCCTGATGTGCCAGAGTCCTCTGGAGTCCAGCAGGGCTGTTGACAATGTTTGATTTTTCATTGCATTGTTAAAAAATTAAAGATGGAAAAATGGACAAAAGAGGAAATTTATATCAACATCCAACTTTATTTATGCTCTTTCCATGGAAGCATTGATCATCTGTTTTTTTTGTTTGTTTGTTTGTTTTAAATATTTAAAAATGAAACTTTGGAAAAGAAACCAGTTTCTAATCAGTTTTGATTATTCTTCCCTGGTGGACTCGCTGTTTTATCACCAGGTTTTCCCCCATACCCTTTCATTCCTTCTGGGCTTCTAACATGAATTTTACCACATGGGGTGAAGTGAACAAAACTAGTCTCTATAAATACATGCAACCGAAGATTTTCCTCTTCTCAGGGTATATATATTTAATCAGGTATGATTCTTGTGTGTGTGGGCGCAGGGGAAGGAGAGAAGCAGGAGGAAGAGAGAGAAAGAGAGAGAGAGAGAGAAAGAGAGAGAGAGAGAGAGAGAGAGAGAGAGAGAGAGAGAGAGAGAGAGAGAGAGAATGAATAGCAACATCTGATTTACCATGTTGATTTCAGTCAATGGCCTTATGTTTGACCACAAGGGACGGGAACTCCTGTGCATGCTTACCTCTCCACCATTGACCTCTCTCTAGAGTTCCTGCCATTTTAACTCCCTGCTCTCCTAGCTCTCTTATATTTCAAACCAATAGACTCCACATTTTTTCCACTTATCTATCTCTATCCTCCTGGTTTCTGTAAATTGCACCAATGTCTCCATGGTTATCCAGGTGGGAACCTTTAGAGAGGTCTTGGACCCTTGCCTTGGCACACACTATTTCTTTGTTCAATTACCAACTCCTGTTTATTCTAGCTGTACTTTTTTCAAACTCTCCTTTCCTCTCCATTCCCAGTACTTCTATCTTATTCAGGTTATTATTTCTCACCTGGGCCTTTTCAATGATGTCCTAATTAGTTTACTCACCTCCAGTCTCCAACATCCATAATGTATCTTCTATCCTTCCACTGGTTTAATTTCCCTAAAGTGCAGCTCTAATCCTGTTACCCCATTGCTGAAAAAAGTTAAATGGCTCCCCACTGCCTCCAGGATAAATGCCAAAATCCTTAGCTTGGCATTCAAGGCCCTTTCCCATCTGGTCCTAAACAACCTTTCCAGACTTATCTCTTATAACTGCCCTACATGAATTTTCTATTCCAGCCAAATTGATCCACTCATTACTACATATGTGTACTGTCTCTGATTATGGGCCTCTCTGCTCAAGCAATTTGTGCTGCTTGGGTAGACATACTCATTCTTCTCTGTTTGTTGTTAAAGGTTATGTCTCGCATAACCCACAGGGTTATTCCTGGCCACCCAGCCCCACCGAATTATCTGTACTGTTAATTTAGCCTTTTATTTTTACCATGTCAGTGCCTGTTCTATGTTTCCAACTCAGCTATGGACCTCTCAAGGATAGTAATGGGGATGGAACTATGCTTTTACTGAGTTGGCTCCATATCAGACTTTACTTGAAAAGAAAGGTATGAGACAAATCTAGCAGCTATTCTCGCAATGTGCTCAGCATCATCTTTTCCTTCTGATAAATGGAAGTCTGCGTTGACCAAGCCCTTCTCTTTCCTTCTGTCCTTTTGATTCAGCTCTCCTCTAGGGGGCTCTACAGTCTCTTTTGTAAATGGCCATCCCCATTTACAAGTGACTTGGTCCTTGTGTTTTCTACATCTGCCCAGAGAAGTCTGAATTCCAGTGGTGAGTTCTAAGTTGTCTTAAATGGAGGACTTCATTCCCTTTCCTAGTTCCTTCCCTCTGTTGACAGCCCACCAAAACACACACAGACACACAGACACACAGACACACACACAGACACAAACACACACACACACGAACACACTAGACACTCCTGAATCTGATTCCAATGAATTGCTACCACAATGATTCAAAAATATAGTGAGCCAAAGAAACATCTGAAGAATGTATTAAATACGTAGATTCCCGTGTCCTACCCTCAGAGGTTCAGATTCAGTAGGTCTGTGTGGTGGCCCAAGAACATGTATTTTTAACCAGCTCCCTAAACGATTCTAATGATGGTCTGAGGACTACACTTTGCAAATCACTACCTTAGAGTCTAGTCCTTGATTCCTGCCTCCTTTACATCCTGTGGGTCAGTTCGGACTACTACTTATTTCTGAAACTTTCCCTGAACATTCCAACCATTATGCCTTTGCTCTAGCTCTGCTTCAATAGCAGTGGCTTTCCTTCTATCTCCATCTCTCAAAAATCCTACCCATCCACATGAATGAATGCCTCATGAGGGCAGGGACTCTTATTTGTCTTATTCATTGTTGTATACCCAGCACCTATAATATTGCCTGACACATAGGAGATGCTAAAATAATCTTCGTTGTATGAAGGAATGAATCTGTCAAGAGGGAATTAAAATGTCACTGCTTCCTGGGAGCAGTCTTTGATCATGATAAAAAAAAAAAAAAAGAGCTGCACTTTCTCACTCTTAACACCCTTTTCCCTGTACTTTATCCCATGGATTGGCAAACTTTTTTCTATAAAGGGCCCAATAAATATTTTAGGCTTTGCTGGATATATAGACACTGTTGCAACTACTCAACTCTGCTGTTGTAGTGCAAAAGCAGCCAAAACAATATGTAAACAAATGGGATAAATAAAACATCAAGTACTGAAAAAACAGGCAGGTGGCAGGCTGGATTTGGCCCATAAACTATACTTTGCTGACCCCTACTCTATTAATTTGTGTACAAAATTTCTCTCTCTGGCTAGATTCCTAGATTATGAATTTCTTGAGACAGGGACAGAATCTTATTAGAAAATAAATCTGTGTTTGTTTGCATGAATGTTCATATATGAATATATACATTTATATAGATAAATATGCAAAATACACACATGTACATACCACATTGAGTGATTGTAGACACATTATTTAGCTTCTCTGATCTTCAATTTTCTCATCACTAAAACCTGATTATAGGATATTATAAAGTGCCTGACATAGCGCCTAACCTGTAACACCTGCTCAATAAGGCTTACTTTCATTCCTGTTTTCCCTTAAAACAGCACTGACACCCTCTGTACAATGTGCTCAGCAAACATTTATTGTGGGGTACAATGTCAAAAAACCATGCTTGAAGCTCGATGAAATTCTGAGGTGAATAAGAAGAATATGTTTGAGTAGAAACCATGCTAGATCAGGAGTAGGAAATATGTGATCTAGTCTCAACTCTATGCTCTCCTTCCCCAGAACATTAACTTTCCCGTTATTGGAGATGGCCATTTCATACATTTTTTCCTGGTTCTCGCACCTCCCATATTCCCTGCTCACCCATGTACCCTAATAGCTGATGACTCCACCTCACACTTTACTTCAAATAAAAGCCACCATGGCATTCTGTCACCTTTCCACATCATTGCTACAAAACCACCCTTGACTCTCTTTATCTGCTCATGCCTTTTCCTCCTGTTCCCAGAAGCATAATGTCCCTACACCTAACAAAGGCAGACCCCACCACTCACTTCTGGATCCCCTCCCTTTTCTCTTGCAAGCATTTTAGTATTTTACATATAACCTCTCTCTTTTGCATCACTGATCACCCACCAAACATGTTCTGATCTCTTTTAAACTTACAACAAAAGCCCCATGGAGATGAGTGAAGTTCCCTTTCCAGTTCTCCTTTAAGCCTATTCCATGTTGCTTCCATCTTCACCTCTCCCAAGGCCCACCAGTCCCTCCATATAGCCAAATCCAATGGATACCTCTCTATCCCCATTTTACCTGTTAGTGGGACCCCAGAACTTGACTACTGCATCCTTCCTGAATTGCTCACTTCTCTTGGTTTACACAGTTTCATCTTCCTGGTTCCTCTTACTTCGCTGACCTCTCCTTCCCCATCTCCTTGGACAGCTCCTTCTCTTCCTCTCCTGAATCCTGGGACTCTTTTATCTTTATCTACATGTTCTACAAAGTGAGCTCTCCATAGCTTTTAACTACCAGCTGAATGCTAATGATCTGCAAGTTTATATTTCTAGCACAGACCAACATCCTCAGCTCTGGATGTCATTCACTTTTCTACTAGGGGTCTCAAATTTAATAAGTCTTTGGCGAGGTTCTTTATAGCCCCCTAAACCAGTTCCTCTCCCATTCCTCCTCATGTCAGTAAATAGCACCTTTTTGCTTAAGCAAAGTCCCTTGGAGTCATTCTTGATTTCTTCCTTTTTCCACACTCTGTTGTCAAGCCCTATTGGTTAAACTTCCCAAATCTGTCTCCACTTCAGCTCCACAAACCAGCCTAGTTTGGTTGGTTGTAACAACCTTCAGACATAACCTCCTTCTCCTGTATCATTAATCTCCACACCACTGTATTATTACCACAGCCCAACAAACATGCACTCATGTCTTCTCTCTCAAAGCAAAACAAAAACCATCTCTTGGCTAGATGATTGCAACAGTTTCTAGAGTATAAGCAAATGTTTTCTGCTTATATCCTAGCCCTGTACAACCTAGTTCCACATGGCAGCCAAAATGCCCACCACGAATATTATGAATATGTTCATAAATATGAATCTGATTTTGTCCCTTCCATTCTGAAGACCCTTTATGTTACTTACCATTGGTAAAAACGAAAGCATAAACAAACAAACAAACAAACAAATAAGCACCTGGCATCAGGTGCTTAATAAACAGTAGTGATTTTATTTATTATTTTGAAAAAAGTAGGGACAAAGAGCATGTAGGTACACAGGAAGGAGTGACCCACTCCCAGGGTAATAACACAAGAGAGGTGTTATTTAAGCTGGATTTATACTGTAAAAGATATTTTTGCCAAGTTAAAAATACTATCTAACTCAACTCATGGAACTTTACTCGCAGATGGGAATTATGTCTTTCGTTGTAGAGAGGATGAAACTGAGTCTCTGAGGATTTAAGCAACTTGCCCGAGGTCACAAAATAAGGTGGAACCAGGGATTCAAACCCAAGTCTGTCTAATTCCAAAGGTCATACTCTCAGCATCTTCTATCTTATTGCACTAGAACTCTAATATATATATCTGTCTCTCCCAACCTTCCTGAGGCGGGCGGATTTTGTACAACTCTGAACATCCCAAGGATCTAGCACCCTACTCGGCACAGAATATGTACTTAAGAAATATTTGTGAAACAAATAAATCTGTCATCCACAAGTTTACCTAAAATTTTCTTAACCTATTAATAAATATGAACAGCCAGAAAGAAAAAGATTAAGGGAATGAAATTCAGTTGGATGGCTCCAAGAAATAGGTACACAAAGTAGCTATCTAGGCTAAGTGTGTGGAGTCTCAGACTTGATGTTTTCACACCAAAGACAATACCAAGGTCACTGCCAAAGAAGACAGACATTATGTAATTAGGGAACACAGTGCCAACAATTACTCCAGAAGCTATTGCACATTGAAACATGCCGGTGTTTGTTCATGTCCTGTTCACACAAACAAAAGGCCTACATCTTGGAAACTGTTTTGCTTTGTTTGTTTTAACAGCTCAAATCATTTTTTACTTGGCAGCCAATGGCACAATCTTGCTGAAGGCACTGTCTGGACCCCAGTTTTTGCTGTGTATTGTTGAAAGCAAATGAGAAGGTAAATGGGATGCCTGCTGTATGTGTGGGGCATGGTGTTTAGACACCATCATGGGCCAATGGAGCCTGAAGGATCTTGCCTCCTGGGGCATGACCCATTTCCATGGATGACAAAAACAGGTTCTCTGTGGGGACTGTCTGGGAACACCTGCAAAGTCAGCACAGATCATTTCTGTGCCAGGCTTATTATTCTTTCTCATTGTTCCTGATAGCAACTTGGTATTCCCACTTTACAGATGGGAAAACTAAAGCTCAAAGGCATACATAACTTCTCAAAATGACACAACCAGCAGCTGAGCTCAAATATAAGCGCTGGTTTGTCTGACTATAAAACCTAGCTAATTTTCCCATCATGTCATCATCTAAACTGTCATTTAACTCTTGCCATACTGGCACCTTTGTTGTTCCCCAACGATCTCACGGCCCCTGCCCTGGGACTCTCATGCTTGCTCTTCCTTATGCCTGACGAGCTCTCCCATTGGATTCTTCATGTCCCACTCCATGACCGCTTTCAAGTCCTAACATTAAATGTCGGGCGCTTTCTCAGTGAGCACCCTCCCAACAGCCTCCACTGTCCCTCCCTATCTTCTTTCTCTCTCAGCTTTTCTCCATCAAACTTATTTCCACCTGACCTAATATAGATCTACATATGCTATTGTTATTTTTGCTTATTATCCTTTTCCCCAAAGGAGAAAGCAAACTCAATGGAATCAGTGAATTTGTCTTTTGTTCACTGATAAATATCTAGAGCCTAAACCAGCATCTGGCACAATGTTAGTATTCAACAAACTGACAAACTTTATGCATTGAATAAAGGAATAATTTTAATTTTCAAATGTTTTGAACATATACAGACCAAATGTATCATCATAGAGTTAACGTTTCTGAGGGGAAGTTTTTTTTTTTTTTTTAATTTTTTATTCTTTACGCCTATAGCACCTGGTCTTCCTAGGTGGTCTCCCATCCAAGTACTAACCAGGCCCGACCCTGCTGAGCTTCCGAGATCAGAAGGGATCAGGTAGCATGCCAGAGACTACTGAGGGGAAGTTTTTGAGATAACAAAAGACAGAACAAAGATCTGGCAATACTGAACACTATGGAGAAGCCATATGCTAGAGCCAGACTGCCTGGGCTGAAATGTTAGCCCCACCCCTACTGGTTCTGCCACCTTGGATAAGGAACTGATTCTTTGTGCTTCAGTTTCCTCTTTGTAAAATAGGTACAATAAAAGTATCTTTCACACAGGGCTTTTAAGGAATCATGAGTTATTATGTATAAGGTATTTAAAACAGTGTGAGGCACATCGCGATATATAATTACTTACTTGTATTATCATTAGCTAGTTAACTATCAGTTCCCTTAAAGCATAATGCTGTAAATTTTTCCCATGAAAAGACATAAAACAAGGTATATCTCTCTTCAGGCGCCTAGAAAACCACTCAACCATGCTGAAATTATCCTGAGAAGGAAAACCAAAACACAAAATAAAATAAAGCAAAAAACAACTAAAACCAAATAAAAAACTCAGCTTTCTTATCAGTCCTGGGTTAAAAATTAAGCCCTGTAGCAATATGTTCAGACACTTAGACACTGATTGTAAGTGGCAATTTAGATTTTCCATGAAATATTAAAAAGGTAAGAAATTATAGAGCAACAATGCTGAAATAATTTGACTTATTTACGGAGAGAGGTGAACTTATTAGCTTATTACCATCATGGCTATCCCCTTCATTTCCTCAGAACCAAGGAAATGGCTGGTGTTCAAACCTCAGAGCATATGTACTTTTTGAAGCAAAGTGTTTGTACTAGCTGGATCCTGAAGGTCAGTAGTTCTTTTCTGGAAGGCAGAAAGAACTGGACAACCACCCGGATTGTTAGTGGGAAGTGTCCAGCCTATGGGCTACTTAGGCTACTGTGCCTGATACATATACATGAATAGGGTTACCTGCTACCATTCACTCATTCCTTTGCTCTTTTCTTCAACAAATATTCATGGATCACCTCATTGCACCAGGCCCTGAGCTAAGTACTAGGGATATAGAAGTGATAAGAAGGACACGGTCTTTACCCTCATGAGTATTTATGCTCAAAAAGGTTCACATGCTGACTGATGATAGGCTGAGGTTTTTTTGTTGTTTTGTTTTGTTTTTGTACTAGGTTTTCTACCAGGAAGTGTAATTTGCTCTATTTCTCGCTCTTTTCTTCCATCCCTACCTTTCATCTAATCATCCATCTGTCCACTGAAGATCTGCTGAGCATAACATGCCAGATCCTACTGCTGGGTGCTAAGGATTAGAGTGGAATATATGTTATTTCATTGATATGGAGTCTGTCTCATTCCACAAAAGATGCAAGATGGGGGGAATACACAAAAATAAATAAATGCATTAACATATTACAGTTTACAAAGGCAGGGCTTTAGGATGGAGTATATAGATGAGAACTGCATTTTAAGTGAAAGGGAGGCTTCGGGAAAACACTTGAGACAGGATATTGGGAACAGTGAGGAAGACTTCTCATCAAATACAGAATGAGGTTAGACTTCCTCCAGAGGACAATTTAGGATGTACCATTAACACATAAGAATCTAAAAAAACAAAAACAAAAAACAACAACAACCAAAAAAAGACAAAAACAAAAAAAACTGCATAGGCCATCATAGTCAGAAAAGGAGAGAGAAAAAAAGATTAGAGCAGCAACATTCTAAGACATAAGACTAGAGACTTTCTTGAATCTCCATATTCACAAATTTTGAAATAGCGTATTCACACCCCTGCAAGTTAACTGCTATTTCAACCTCTCTGAAACTCGATCTCTCATTAGTTAGTCCTTTAATCACTAATGACAGCTACTGCTTATACAATGACAGGTAGAGAGCAATAAATCCACATTATTCTGATTCTGTCATCTGATTGCTCAAAAACTTCTAACAGCTGCTAATCTCCTGCAGAATGAAGTTCGAACTTCTCACCATAATCCTCCAAGTTTCTCAGGAAGGCTCCATCCTTCTTTCCACTTTCTCTCCTGCTGCACCTTTCATGCAGCATATAAAGCACCACAGTGGACTATTTGGGCTGCTGTAAACACCAACTTTGATTTCCACATATCTGATCTTTGCTCACTGAGTAGTTTCTATCAGAATGTTTACCCCATCGCCTTGACATGTTGAAATGTTACTCCCATGAGTTCATCTCAAATGCTACTCATTTATTTATCCATCCATCTACTCAAAAAATTTTTTATTTGAGAACCCTACTAAGTGTGGGTCCTTGGTGAATGAAAAATGGTTTCTTGCTCAAGGAGTTCAGAGCCTTACTCAAAGGAGGAGGGAGTGAAGCAAGTACAAGTTTGATAAATTATTTCTCTGATTTCTCCAGTTAGTCAAAAGAAATCTCCTTTGCTTCCACAGTCTCTAGCATGGGACAGACATACAGCAGGTATAATTTACTTATTTACTTGTTTGCTTAATTATTTTGTTGTTCATATATATCTTTATTATCACGCTGAAGAGTTTTGCATTCTTGAACCATTTTTTCCTTTTTGCCCATTGCCTCTACCACAGGGCAAAGGGCTTGATTTAACTTTCTGTATGCTTCTATTCACGGTGCCTTCCACACATGTTTGCTGAATATAAGTGAATTGAAACAGAGAAAAGACAAAAGGTGGAGGAAAGAAGAGCTGAGAGGCCACAGTTGTCCATTAATTTCAGTTTGAGTGTTTTAGACCCTACTGTTTCCTCCAGGTTACAAAAGCAAATTTATTTGAGCAAATAAGCTGCCATATTTGCATTTCTTTGAACCCTAATTTGACATGCAAATAAGCCACTAACTAGAGCTGGGCTTTGTTCGGCAGTATTTAAACAGAAATCCCCATAGCTATTCAGAGACTTGTACTTAAAAAGAAACTACCATCAGCCAGTACATATGAGAATGATGGCCACAGCAGCAAAGGACATGCATTCTTCACATTCTTCTCAGAAGTGTCTTATCCACCTCTTTCAGAGTCTCTTTCCCTGAAGATTAGACTCAGAGCTGAAAGCAACTTAAAGGCCTTACAGGCCACTTGGTCCAGCTCTCTCAGCCCCTCAGCTGAAATCCTTTCTACTAGTGGCATCTAGCCTCTCTTGGCACACCACCAGTGACAGGGAGCTCATTACCTTTCAAAGGTACTCTTATTATTCACAAGGACTTTCTTATATTTGGCACAAGAAAATAGACTCATAACTTTATTGCCACTGGAGCCCAAAAGAAATAGATTGCTCTCTTCCATAAAATAGCAGTTCAGACACCTAAATATAGCAATCTGAATCTTATCTTTGCTAAACTTAATAGCAGTTGTTATCATCATCATCATCTTTACCCTGTACTGACTCTCAGTTCTCTCATACCATCTTCTTACATTCTTGTCTCTTCACTTGAATTTGCTGAGTTCAGTTCTCCCTCAATGACTTCTGTATGCCACTCCTTTCTGAATAACTAGTTTTTGATCTTCTCATTCAGGTCTTAACTTATATGTCTCCTCTTTAGAGATGCCTCAGTAGATCATTTTAGCTGTAACAGAACCTATGCCACCTCCCCCTACATACTCCAGATAATCTTCGCCACATTAACCTATATTTTAACACCAGAACTCACAGCTACCTGAAATTGTCTAGTGTAATAGCGTCTGATTCCACATTTCCATGTTTCCTCACCCCTCCCTCATCTTGCCCACATCTGGGCAAGCTGATAAGAAAGGCTTTGTCGTTGTAAGAGGTTCAGACCACATAAGCCTCTACTTGTGTATGGGGACCTTCATTCCATCTCTATCCGCTGATCACCATAAAAACTCCAAATCGATCTCATTTCCTAACTTTCTCAAGCCATTTCAGACCACTTTGGGAGGCCTGCCCTAATCTCCCCAGAAAGCCTTGTTGGTGTGGCATCAGTTTAATATCCGAAGCAACTTTAGGGTGGGAGTCCATTCTGTTCCTGAAAAGTGGCTACAACATCTGGCTTATTTATTTGTTAGTTGTTCATCTCTTTAGTATCTTTCTCACTGGAATAAAAGCTCTGATTTTCTATCATCTCTATGGGACACAGAAAGGTACCTGCCTGAAATCAGGGATCAGTTGAAGAAAGAAATGGTTTCAAAGTTCTTACAATAGCTCTTGTTATAATGGCCCCAAATAATGACAAGTATTACTTCTAGTACCAACAAAACTAGGTGCCAGACACTGTTCTTGGTGCTTTATTTGAATTAAGTTCATTACTCCTCACATCAACTCTACCAATATTTATCTCCATTTTACAGATGAAGAAGCTGAGGCAAAGGGAAGTTAAGTAATTTGTTCAAGCTCACGTGACAAGTGGAAGAGTCAGGATTAGCTTGATGGGGCCCCAGATATGCTCCTAAGCACCTCACTGAACTATCTGTCACTGCTGCTTTGCTGCTATGTGCAGTCCCTCCCATGTGCCAGAACTCATTGGCACCTCCTTCAATTTGCAATAGGCTTCAAGGTGAGTATTTTGACCTTTGTTTGCAGATGAGGAAACTATAGTTCAGAGGGTTGGAAGGCTCCCCAGGTTGGACAAAGACCCCAGAGGGCTCAGAGAGCATGAAATCGGAAGCACAGAAGAAAAGATGCCTGTGTTGAGAAATAGGTTATCTAGGAGGCTTGTTTGATAACTAATAGTAAGGATTTGGGGAAATTGCCTGAGACCTATATCCTATTGCACATTAATCAAAAATAAGGATCCTTATAATTAACACTTAGCTGTTCAAAGAAATATAATCCCCCGGCAATTCTATTGATCTAAGGGAATTGCTTTTTTATTAAAAAATGTACTTTTTATTGTAAAAGTAATATATGTTCACTGTAGAAAACTGAGAAAATGGAGAAAACTATGAGAAGACTATGAATAACTCATTCAGTTATAATTGCTTATTACAGAGGAAAAATTTTTAATGCAATATTTGGAAAGGTCAATTCTTAAGAACATGACATGGCTTTAAGCTAAATTCTGATTTTGCTTCTAACTAGCTGTGTGACTTTAGAGAATTATTTTATTTCTTTAAGTCTTAGTTTCTTGGGGTTAACACCTAGATTTAAAGCACCTGTCAAGATAATTTGTGAGCATTCAAAAAACAAGTAGATATGGAAACACTTAGCATGATGACTGGAGTACAATAGGTCACCAATAAGGGTTAATTTTCTTCTTTGTTTCCTTCCTAATTCTGAGCTCTGCACTTCTTTTAATGAGTAAAGACAATGGATACTTCCTCTCTGCTGTTCTACACATGTTCACCACTAATCAACCAGTTTCTATTCTGATATGGTTCCTGAAGTGGTAGAGAATAAATTAATTTCCTTGATCTGAAAGTTAAGATGTTTCTTCTGTAAATTTAAATCGGTCCTTTATTCTAGAAAGATCTGAGGGTTTTTTAAATCTGTTGTTAACTTTTATTAAAATATTAGGAAAAATAAGTAAAAATGACACCAAAGTCAGTTTTTTAGAGTAAACTCTGCCATAGGAAACAATAATCAGAATAAGAATATTACTTGGAAACTATATTAGATATTGCTATCAATTGAAAGCAGGCAGTATGATTCTTGATGAACTTAGTTTTTCTCTTTTTTTTTGCATATATTGAAAAAACATGATTGAAGTAACTATAGTTCCTCTTATTAAGGAGCTCACAATCGAGAGAGAATAGTAAATTAATAATTTGGGTAAATTCTGGTAATAAATGTTGTGATAGAAAGATACTCAAAAAAAGATACCTGAGCAGGCTGGAAATTCAAAGATACCTTCCTAAAACAGAACCTTGAGTTGAGTTTTGACATATGCATAAGTGTCATTTAGCAAAAAAAGAAAAAAAAAAAGAGTGTGGGGGACCTTCAGGCAGAAAAGACATTGGGAAGACATGTGGGCATGAAAGGTAATGTTGTTTTCCAGAAACTGAAAGAAACCACAATCATTCAGTGAGGCTAGAATGAATAATAGTAGCTGACATCTACTAATTATGGGCTGCACACTGTTCTAAACAGGGAATTTATTATAGAGACACTCAGAAACCAAGGGACTAATAGGCAAGAGCAGAGGCAGGGCCCAGAAATGAACTAGAACCAGAAAATCAAGACTCCCATGGAGGAATGTCTTTTCCTCCATCTCTTCACATAAACTTTCTCCACTTTGCAGATCCACAAAATAAAGAACATAGCTACAATAGCTCCTGAGTTCTACAGGTTCTCAAAATACCTAGGAAATGAATTAACTAGCTCAGCTTGAATCAATTTTCAGTGACCAGAGGAACAAGGTCAATTTCAGAGAAAATACAGATTTGCCTGCCACCATGCTGTTGGGAGTATTGCACAGAGGAGAATTCCACAAAGGAGGGTGGCAGACAGACAATCCCACTGGTCTCATCTATGTAGGCAGTTGGTTGGTGATAAATCTTGAGAGGCAGGCAGGCATCTGATTATGAAGTTTTTTTTTTTTCTTTCATCTGCTAAGCTAAACCATATTCATCTCATGCTGAAAGTTACGAATAGCTTTGATGGATTTGAAGTACGGGAATGAAATGAGGGTCAAATCTTCATTTTAGAAAATCACTCTGGCAGAGGTTTTCAGGTAAAACTAATGAACCAAATATTGGTGCATTTATTTCCATTCCCTCCCAAAACAATAGCCCAAAATGACAATCTCAGTATACATGAAGAAACAAATACATACAGAGAGAGAGAACAGGAAAGAAAGAAGTAGCTAAGATAGGAAATATCTTCAAATTTTTGGAAAATGAATTAGAAATGAGATAACATGAGTGCCTACATAAGGGGTGTCAAAGTGAAGACAGACTATTAAACCCAGAATTTGAAACTTCGTCCTAGTAAGAACTGGGATTTGGGGACCACGGGTCCCAAGAAAAGCAAGCATGAGGCTCCAGGCTGAAAAGGCATCTGGCTGAGACTCTATATAGAACAGTCTGACAACCAGAGCCCTCCCCTACTCTGTGTAGTTAGGTGACTATTACTCTCACCCTTCAGGGCATAAAGGTCTATTTATCAAAGCATTTATAACCTGGAAGCTGTAAATTTGGGGACATCAGGTATAGTGAAGAGCAGGGGTAGAAGCCCCATGGGAAACAAGTAGATTAAGTAAAATTTGGATCCTAAAGAGTTAGACCCCACCCTTACCACTCATTCCTGCTATGAGAAAACCACTAACTAGATCTCTGCCTTCTCCCAGGCAAGAGATTCGAGAATCTTCTATGGAGAAAGAGATTGGTCCCAGAGAAAATATGAATAGATGTCAATATTTGGGAGGAAGGAGAGAATGAAGAGAAATGTATTACTTTCAGTGAAAAAAAAAAGCTAGCTTGCAAGAGGTAAGTCTGTTTGTTGACAAGCTTCCATACTCTCCCCACCAAACTCCACACACACAGTGTCCAGTCAGCTTTTATTGCCTTGCATTATATCTGAACAAATAGCCAATGAGCACTAGACACCGAAGAAAGCCTTAAAATTTCTCAGTCCACAATAAACATAAAACATATTTTAAAAAAAGCAAAGATATTACAGGGAGCATAAGAAAAGAATAATTTTAAAAGGATCTATATGATACACTTGGATAAGAAGATACTACATCCAGAGAAAAGGTACAACTAAAGAAAAAGGAAGAGTTCTGTGACTTAAAAAGTATTATTGCTATTTTAAAATATCACTAAAAACATTTGAAGGCAAAGTTCAAGAATCATCACAGGAGGAAAAATCAAAGAGAAAAGGGATAGCAATAGGAGAGAGAAGATTAGAAATTAGAGGATGAATTCAGGAGGTAAAAAATGGTCTCACCAAAAAGAGTTCTTGGTGGGAGGAGAGTGAGAAAGAGAAAACAGAGGGGAGAGAGTGATCCACACAATTATGTAGGAAATTGCTCAGAATTAAAGACATGTGTTTCTAAATTAAAAGTACCACTGAGTATCCAGTACAATTAGTTGGCAGGAAAAGACTTACACCAAAGCATATTATTGTTAAATTTCAGAATAACAGGAAGGAAGAGTAGAACTTAAAAACTTTACAGAGATAAATAACAAAATGAAATATATAAAAGCTAAACAACCAATCAGATGAAAAACTGCTCATATACGAAGAACACAGAAAGAAAATGGCCTTATACTTTGAAAAGTAACACTATTTAGAGTCAATGAAGCAATATTTAGAGAAAATAATTTTTAACCCAAAGTCTATATCCAGCCAAATAACCAATAAAGTATAAAGGTAAAATAGAGAAATTTCCAAACGTTCAAAAACTCAAAAGCTTTACTTCCTCTAAATGCTACCTTTAAAAGATATGAGTACATGTTTCTGCAAAATGAGAACAGTAAACTGATAAATAAGAATATATAGAACCAAGGAAAGAGAAAATGTAGCACAGAAAAGTGGTAGAGGGACATTCCAGAACAAGAGCCCTCCACCAGGCCTAGTCATCGGTCCATACTTGAGCAGGAGACCGGAAGGTTGCAGTAGTGGGATCAACAGATCAAAGTTGCTGAAAGAAGGTTTGAAAGTGTATGTAATCATTTGGAAAAAAATATAATGTACTTGTGAGATCTGTCGAAGCATTAAAAAGAGACAGAGAGATAGAGAAAGGTAAGAAAATGGGGGTGGGGAGGAAGGAGGTAAGCATTATGTAGGAAAAAGAATGTCAAAATGCAGAGAAAAGAAAAATTTGTACGAGAAAGGAAATATAATTGTGATACACGAATTGGCTCTAAGATAAACAATAGTTCCAACATAGCCATAATAATGTTAAACTAACTACTGATATAACTCAAAATTGTGAAATAAATTTACTGAGAAGATAGAAAAGCGAAATAGTGATGAAGAAAACTAAATTGACAACAGTAGAAATAAGATATTACAAGATCACTTCAAAAATGTCAAACCAAGAAATAACAGTATAAGCACAATATTTAGGCACATGAAAATATATACCAGAAAAAAAGTTAAAAGATAAAATTTGTTGCATTGGAGAATTAAAGCTTGGGGGTTTGGGAGGAAGGGACTATTGTATTCATTGAAAACTATTTTGTATAGCTGATAGTTTAAAACCATGAACATGAAAATTTATTTAAAATTTTGAATAAAAAAAATTTTTGAAGAGAAAGACAACCATTCTGGCCTTATCTAGTGTGGTGGGAACTGATCTAAAAACAAAAATCTTGAGAAGTCCACCTAGGAAATCTGTTTATTTTGTAAGGTTTTGGAAAACGTACAAACTCAAAGGCTGGAGTATGACAGAACTGAGCTAAAGGATACTCTCAGATTGGCCTTCCCAGCAGAAAATTAGGTTTTGTGTCCTCCAGAATCCATCCAATAAAGTCTATGGCACTTTAGATTTATTTTTATTTAACTTTTGCACTAAATTAAGCATTAAGCTTATACCAGATTCCGCAGAAATTTCCAAAGCACCAAACTCTGAGACAAACCCAAATAGGCAATAACTCTGTAAGTGAAGTGATTCATCTATTGATCAGAAAACATTTACTGACCATCTACTATTGCAGAAATAGTGGTAAATAAGAAAAATAAATTTCCTACTCTCACAAAGCTTAACTTTTAATTTCTGTGGGTAATAATATGACAAAAATGAATTATTAGCTGATAATTTTTCCAAATTTGATTTTTAAAAAGATAAACCATTGGTCCAAGAAGCTTAGTGAATTCCAAGTAGAAAAAAAATACAAGGAAAACCACACCTAGGCTTATCATAGCTAAATTCTTTAGAACATGATAAACAGAAAATCTTAAAAACAGGACATGGGAAAACAAAAAAAACCCACCATATTATATACAAAGGGAGTATATAAGATTTATAGCTGACCTCACAAGGGAACCATGAGAGATCAGAAGACAATGGAATACTTTAAAGTGTTTAAAGACAAACAAACAAACAAAACAATAAAAAAACCCATCAACCTAAAATTCTATATTCAGTAAAAATAGTTTCCAAAAATGAAAGCAAAATGAATACATTTTGAGATTAAATACAAGCAGAGACTATTTGTTGCCAGCAGAATCACACTACAAAATATGTTTTTCAAGCTGAGGGGAACTACTACCAGATAAATGACATATTAAAAATGTACACACATATTTCTTTAAAGGACTATTGAAATCTTAAATGGAAAATAATGAGAGCATATTGTAGGATCTATAACATATGCAGAAGTAAAATATATGATGACAGAGCATAAAGAGCAAGGGGAATGAACAGAATTATACAGTTGTAAGTTCTTACATTATGCAAAGTAGTGTCTTATAAGTAATATAACATTTGAAAGTGGAATGTGATAAATCAAGGTGCATAGGTAATTTCTACAGCAAGCTCTAAATATTAACACAGAAATATATAGTCAAAGTCAACAGAAGATACAAAATGAAATACTTAAAGAGCATTTGGTTAACCAAAAGGAAGTCAGTCTAAGAGAAATAGAGGAACAAAGAACAGAACAATAGAAAACAAATACCAAGGTGATAGATTTAAATCCAACTCTGCCTTAATTACATTAAATATAATTAGTCTAGACAACATGTAAAAAGCAAAGCTTGTCTGACTGGATAATGAGGCAAGACCTACGTATATGGCATTTACAAAAAAATGCACTTTACATGATAACGGCACAGATAAGTGGAAACAGAAAGAATGAAAAACAGTTATACAATGCAAACACTAAACATAAGAAACTCTTTGTGACTATATTAACATCTGATACAGTGGACTTCAAGACAAACAGTACTACCAAAGATAGACATCTCATAACAATTTTTAAAAATCCAATTCATCAGGAAGATAGAACAATCTTAAATATGGCAAACTCAGACAGACTGACTCTGGAGTCCATTCTGCTTCCCTGTAAACTCCAACCACCTAATGAAGAATCCTTGGCTACATTTGTGATTGTAACTCTCCTACTTCCTTGTTGTTCATTCACTGAGAGATGAAAATACATCTATAGATCAATGTGTGGGTAGCTCTAGCTGTATTTCCCCATTATCCTTCTGGGAAACAGTTTCACAACTATCTACTCATTCAATACACATCTAGTAAGTGCTTATTAGACATATGAGTATATAGAGTCTCTATTTTATGTTAGGCCCTATGTCAGGTGCTAGGAAAGCAGTGAGTAATTAACACAGCCCCTGATCATTAAAGCATTCATAAACAGGTTGAGAATCCAGAATAAATCCATGATGTTATACCCTGAGATGTATACGATAATGGGATATGCACAAATATTTTGGTGTAAATTGCGAGGAAATCAACACTACACTGAGTCCTGAAAGCGAAAGATATTACTACTAAAATTTACTTTCAAAGAAAATAATTTTGCAGCATTTGGTATATGTTAGCCTCTCTTGGTATCAGCTTTCTCATGTGCTAAAGGAAGAGAATAGGAATCTATGTTTTTTTTTCTCTACCTTCTCTTTGTTATGATATGTAAATTGTGACATATAGGAGACCATTTTCCTCTAGGCTCCATGCTGTATGTCATCATATTGGGAATATGAACCAATATGGATTTTATGGACAGAACGTATGCCATCTGCATGTTTAGGGGAAAGGATCTGTGGAAATTCAGCTTATAATGGAATGTAATGGTAAGAAAGTAAATGTGGTATTTGTGGAGAGCCATTCAGTTAACCTCTTCTGTGCTTGGGAAGACAGTCCACACATGACTATATGGAGAGAGATAGAAATATTACATGTGGAAACAAGCAGTTTGTAATGTGAAGAAAGCAGGAAAAATATGTATTTTTTTATTTCTTCATTCAACCTCTCGATTTCTAGCCAATCAATGACTTTCTTGGCAAACAATGACATCCAGAATGTTCATTAAGAGAGAGCCTGGCAGCTTATGCTTGAATTCCTTTCAAATGTTTAGTGTGCTGTAATCTAATTAAATAATTCGAGGATGCATTAAAACACACTAAAAAGTGCCATGGTGAGTGCATTGGTAACAGAAAACAGCAAAGGCACAGACCTGCGGCCCATGCTCAAGTCCATGTTTCTACTGTTTCTTGATAGGAAAGGAAAACAATACAGGGGAGCTCTTATTCAGCTGTATCACTATATACTCATGCCATTGAAGCAGTCAGCCAGCCAATGTTATCAAATTAATCCTATCAAACCTAGTAAGTTAGGTGATGGGAGACTTCCTTAAATTAAAGGAAGTTTATAAATTGGTAAATCAAGTACCAGGACGAGGCAGAAAATGTTCTCAGCCAAAGAAGTTCCTACGTGAGGAAGGAAGAAGGAAAGTGGGATGTGATCAGGAAAACAAGAGGACTGAAACATAGAGATATAGACCAAGCAGGGAGCTGAAGTGGTACGGTATGAAAGAATTGAAGGAGAAAGAAATGAATGGTTTAAACGAAGTGGAGGGACAGGGAGGGCAACTTCAGGAAGGAAGTGGTGAGATGATGGCCAGTGATGTATGAGTAAATGCTTAACAGACAGCTCTATGGAAAAAATAAAGTCCTGATTTATAGCACTTGCTTATTTCTGTGATGTAATCTCAGCATGACTGATTCCATGCTATGTAGAGATGTAGAGTTGGGAAGGGATGTGCAGTTGCACACCATTATACAAGATTTCCAACCAGATGCATCCAATAGATGTAAACAAACTCAAGTGCACAGATAGTAATAAAATGTAGTAAAATAACAAGAAAATGATACATTTTGAGTATTAATTGCTTTTATTTTTAAATATAATTTATTTAAATGTGGTTTCATGTAATTTAGTTTCTACTAATGACTAAAAACAGGCTTGCAAAATTCCTAATAATTTAAGAGTTGGGTTCTTGTGAGCTATCTAGGTTCAACCTGAATATCAGTGAGGATCCAGGTAATATCCCCCTTAAGCAGTTAGGTTTGCTTCTCTGGGATAGGATAGGATAGGATAGGATAGGATAGGATAGGATAGGATAGGATAGGATAGGCATGATAGTGGTATGTGGGATGTAGATTCTTAAAAGGTCAGAATTATTGTTCTACAGTCTTATTGCAAAACAGAACTTCGCTAATGAAGGACCAGTAGCATAGTGGAAAGTATTCTGGACTAATAGTCATCCTTCTAGATTCCAATTCCAGTCGGTTGTATTCAATACCCTTTCTCTTTATTCTTTTATGTCCTTTGTATATACCTTGATCTGGCATTTTCCACACTGTACTCTATTTCGGTTTATCTACTTTTCCCATTAATCTAGAAGTCACCTGGGGGCAAAACCTGTAAGGAGTCTTATTTTTGTTTGCCATATGACTGGCCCAAAGCAAAGCACTCACAGATAATTTTTAAATGAATGAACCACTACCATAACTTGCTTCTACCTAGTCTATGGTCTGCATCAGTAAGAGGTTTTGTATTTACTCCATCTTGTTGGATATGTTAAGTATATCAGAGGAGAAGCAATACAGCCTTCGGAGTCAAAGAGCGCTGTGCTGGACTTTGAACTCCCTGACTCTGGCATGTAGGCAACTTGCTTAACTTCTCTGAGCCTCATTTTAATGGGGAAATAAAAATGTCCTTTTCACACACATTTGTGAGGGAGAAATAAGATAACATGTACATACTGCCTAGCAAGAGAATAATCACAGTAATAACAATAAACATTTGTTGAATGTTTACTATGCATTACTCATTGTTGTTACCACTTTATGTGTAGTATTAATATATTTAATTTTCATAATAATATCATCAGGCAATATCTATCATTATCCTCCTTTTACAGATAAGGAAACTGAGACCCTAAGATGTCAATAACTTTCCAAGAATTTATACACAGTTTATAAGTGATAGAGCTGAGGTTCTGACCCAGGATGTCTGGCTCCCAAGATGAAGTGCTTGTTTGTGATTTCAAAATGCTTCTGCATCAGAGCACAGCGAATTTTCCAAAGACTTATAATGACACATATCATCACACTGCCTCCCCTCCTAACATCTTGTCAATGTGGTACCTCATCCTCTATCTGATCTATACTGCAGTCCCTTTGCCCCAAATCATTTTTCAGAAGTCAGATGTCCCTCCCTGTATTGAAACTTTAGCATTTACTATGCTTCTCATTCATGATCAGTGAATTTTTACATATCTGAAGTTATGCCCCTATGATACCTGGCATATTTTTTAAATGAAGGCAGGAAGTTTTCATTATTTATTTATATCCTATTGCTTTTCAAAAAAAAAATTTGGACGTTTAAAAAATTTACAGCAAAATAACAATACAATAACATAAGTGTAAGTAATTAGGACCAGGAATGTGTGAGTATAAATAGAAAACAAAAAGAGAAAATTCAGAATAGTTAAAAAAATCTTATATACTTATATATACAAACCACATGGGTCATATGATTATTATGACTAAGCTTCAAAAAATATGTGTTATCTCTGTCTGTCTGCATGCCTCTCTACCTATTTATCATCTATCTGCCTATCTATCTTTCTATCTATCTATCTATCTATCTATCTATCTATCTATCTATCATCTATCTACTTCCTGGCAGCCAAAGTGAAAAAGAATGCATGTACAATAACAAAAAATCTCACTACCACTTTTAAAGTGGGGAAGGATAGGAATCCCAGGAGATCCTCTGGTGGATGGGATTTTATATACAATGGAGCAAGGAGAGAAGAAATGGGCATTGACTTCAACAACAACGCTAAAGTAAGTGTAGCTTCAGATATGATTCTAATGCTTCACTTAACCTCTTTCAGAATTGTCAAAGGATTTGAGGAATACCAACATAAAATCAGAGAATCTAATTCTACCGTAAATTTTAGGAGACGAGCCAATATACCTTTACTTCAAAGTAGAAACATAAAGAATGCCTCAGTCTATTTCCTTTTCTCCTGGGTACTGCTCCATTGTTACTTCACTCCTGCTGGATATATTATTTTGAGATAGAGAAGATCTAACTGTTTCTCTGTCCTCATGGTTGAACCATTCATTCTGCAATAATTCCCAGATTTGGATAATATAATCATCCAGGAGTGCTCCGAAATGAAATTATAGGACTGACTGGCCTGGACTAGAGTTTCTCAGAAGAAGTGGGTCTGCACTAAAAATTACTTGCTGCCCTTTGCAGTGGCGGCAGTTAAATAACTCAACAAGAGATCCCTCGGAGAAAATCAATACACACCAAATTGCAAAAATGTGGATGCAATTTGTGGGGAAAGTGGATTTGACGTGAGTCTGTGCTGGCTGCCAGCATGGAGTCACTCTCAAGGTGGACTAAAGCAGGTTGCAGCACTCTATTCCAAATGCTGGGCTGGCCCTCTCCTCGCCCTACAGACTCTGTCTCCCCGGGGCTTCAAACAACTTGACCTATCAGCTCAATCCTACTCCAGGATACAGGACAAATTCTGCCTCAAGGTAGAGGTCTAATGTGGCTTTGGCCATATTTAACCATGGGCATCTGGCCCCCTGGCTTGTAATGAAGAACTCACCTGTGTGCCGGTTCAGGGTAGCCGAGATTTCTCCTTGTGTTTCACCTGGTGTCCTGGTTCTATGTATGGGAGTTTGTTGTGTTCCCCATTTCCAGAGTGTGTGGCTTGATTAACCTGCCTACCAGTCTCTAGGAAAAGGCTCTGCTTGCCGTTGCTCTCCTCCTAATGCCATCTGATCAAGGAAATAGGCTTTGAAAAATATAAAGGAGATAACTTGACTCACTTCCTCAAATTTCTCAATGGCGTCTCATAGTATTTAGAGACTACTTTGGTCTGTAAGGCCTTGTGTGACCTGGCTTCTCTCTGTGCTCCTCTACAAAACTCTCTGTTCAGGGCTTACACAATCTTCTCAATTTCTCCAATAATCTAAGACCCCATAACAGGTACTTGTACCAACTGTGCTTTCTGCCTGGATTGCTGTTCCCCCAGCTCTCTGCATAGCTAGCTTCTTTAAATCCTTCAAGGTTCAGCTGAAGAGCACCTCCTAAGAGAAGCCTTTCCTAACTATCTTTTCTAAAGTAGTACTCCTCCTTCATTATTTCTGCCACTGCATTAATTTCTCGACCTCAGGCTCTAATAACTATATTTATTTGTTTGTGTTTGTGTTTATTGTCTGTCTCCTTTATAATAATGTAAATAGCATGAGGGCAGGGAACATGTCTAATTTATTCACAGCTATATTCCCAGTGTCTAGTATTGTGTCTAGGTTATAACAGATGAAAAATAAATATTTGTGGAATGAATGATTGAATCATGAACTAATGAATGATCTAGAGTCCTAGTGCTACCCACCTGGTTGCCTGAAGTTATCATCGCAGAACCTATTGTTTTAATGGGATTCCATTATTTGATGTTATTAGATATTTTTGATGGTAATGCTTAGCCATAATGCTACCCATTGTCTACATAGTGGGCTTTTTTCAAGCCTTTCGGGGTGTAGTGGAGCCCCTTTATTAATTTTAAATGTAATCTTGTGATGCAATTCAAAAGAAAAAACTGGTGAAAACAGGTCTGCTCTGCTTGACTTAAGAATGAGAAGTCTCAAGCTACACTTGGCTTCCCTTAGATACTTCTGAAAAATATGGAGCTCTCTCCATTATGGCATGGCAACCTGTGGTTGAGTAGTTGCTTCACCAGCTCTGTGGTCTGTGTTCTAGACTGGACTGCTCTTTGTAAACAACTGTGCAACCTTGATCACTAAGCACCAGCTCTACTCTAGACTGTGGTCTTACTTCAATCCCTCCTGCTATGTTCCAGCATTGTAATTAATTGTTCCATCTCTCACTACATCACAACATACATCAAGAAAATCCTGGATTGGAACATTGGTTGCTGAACTTGAAGAAAGCCAGTGACAAATCCTTCAACTAATCTGTAACAAACTTTGTCAGCCTGTGAGTGCCAGGAAAGCAGGACAGATTTCTGCAAAAGAAGTCTAACAGATGGGATTATTCAAATCAGTTTCATTATTGTCTTAAAATGTATCTACTGTGCCCATAGTGAGGCTTCTAAGGACCCAACAAAAATCTGAAGTTGAAATTAAACTGAAAAAGCATATGCTTACCAAATCCTCAATGTCAGCAAAGTCTTTTCTAATTCCTGCTCTAGTTCCCAACAAAAAGAAGCCTACATGTCACCCTGTCCTGAGGCATGTCTCCATAAACCAATAAACTGGAGGCCCTAGAGCTCTGATCGCCCAGGAAAAGAAATAGAGTGAATTTGAAGCCCTTCACACATACTCTTAAAGCCCTCTGATAGGTTCATGAGACAGGAAAACTATCCAGCCAGAGAGCATGAGAAGAGCCAATGGCCACAGCTGAGGAGACCCAAGTACCTTCAGGTGTCCTGCCAGGTCTCCCTTTCTAGTGTGGGGCCCTGCCTCCCTCCCTAGCTTCATTTCCTGCACTACTTGCTTCTCCCTTTCTACTCAGTACCCCCTCTCCCCCATTCACCCTTCCATCACATCGTTCTACACCTCCATGCCTCTGTTAACAAGGTTTCCATGGTTTGGAATGCAGAGACCCAGACCAAGCCTGGCCCGAGGTGTTGGAGATGCAGAGAGGAAACACAAACAGTTCTGCCAAGTGGGCCGTATGATCTAGACCTACAAATATCAAATATACGCCAGATTTCAAAGATTGAGTGTGAAAAAAATATAAAATCGCTAAGCGGTACATATATTTTTTGAAATGGTACTATTTTGGATAAACTGAATTAAATAAAATGTATTGTTAAAAATAATCTCATTTCTTTTTACTTTCAAACTGTGGCTAGAGAATGTAGAGTTACACATGTGGCTCACATTATATTTCTATTGGACAGAGCTGCTCTAACAGAGTGATTTCAGACCTGCCTGGTCTTCTGGACTATCTTAGGAACTTTTCCAAGAGAGACATTCCCAGTCTGCATTCACTGGCAATTAATTTAGTAGGTTGAGGTCCTAAAATCTATTTTTATGATGCTCTCCATGACTATGGTCACCCTAGTTTGAGACAATTGTCCCCATATCGCCCTGAGTTTCCCTATATAGCGGTGATGCCCAACCCTAGCTATTTATCAGAATCACCTGGAGAGACTAGAAAAAATATATAACTTCCCATCTTCAAGAGTTGGATTCAATTGGTCTAAGTAGATCCCAGGCATTTTTGTTTGTTTTTTTTTTTCAAAAAGCTGCCAGGTCATTCTCAAGGGCAGCCAAGAAGGGAGACCATTAATCTACCATAGCCCTTATCACATACGGCTTCAGTGTACTTCTCTGGCTCCTTCATTAGACGGAGCTCCCTGAAGGCACCTCCTTTGTCACCACATCTTATAGTAGTGGCCTCGGGAATGTGGCCGAATAAGAGGATCTCATTTCATCCTTTATCAACTGAACGTTCTGGCAATGGCTTTTCTGTCCTGAATTGGTCCCTGTTTCCACCTCTGGCTTTTATGCAGTTTATTCTTTGGCCCCATGTTTTTTTTTTCTGAGAAGCTGGCATTCCCAGCTTCCTGCCTCCCTGGAGTGTTTGTTCCAAAGGAAGGACCAGGCTCTCTTAGTCATGACTCTACTATCCTCCCCACTCCCTTTAATTCTGAAGAAATGCAAGCTAAAGATAAGAAAGAGCAGATGAAGACAAAAACTTGGGGCTGCATTGACCCTCAACTACTTCCTCCTACTTAAGCCCAAATCCCACTACTCAGCACACTAGGACAGAGAGCAGCCTATTCGGTGCCCAGAGCGCTGGGCCAGGGGCAGATGATCTGTGCTCTAGGCCTAGACCTACCACTAACTGCCTGGGGAATGTAGCTTTCACTCTCTGACCTCACATTACTCATCTATAAAATAAATAGGCCAGATCAGCTAACAATAAAAGTTCCATATTCACTATGACTATGGGATTTGTTTGGGCTCAATCTCCCACCATCACAAACAAAAACCTAAGGACCATCTGTCCTGTGCAGGTAATCAGCTGTGTGCTCAGGATTCAGCAGGGAACAAAGGGAGGTTGGTGGCAGGGATGACTTCCCTAAGGTCTTGCTTCAAAATTGCAACCTTAGCATTTCTATTGTGGTACCTCCCTTCCTTTGAAACTGCCTAAGGCCCCTCCCCCCATGTTGGTCCTCAGACCTCAGCTAATCTGTTTTCAAATCTTCGAGGGAAGCATCTGCTTTCTTGGGGGCAGTCAGTGAGAACTCAACATCAGCTCAGCCTATATAGACTATGTCTAATTAATGACCAGAATGCTGATTCTCTTCAAAAAGTATTTTAGAATGAACATTTCACCACCCCATTGTTGCCTTGGATGATTAGATGAATTGGAAAAACAAACAAATGAATAAAAATCACTGTAAAGCTTTAAAATAACAAAATCTAAAACAGGAAGGGGCTGGTTTTCTAGATTTGAAGTAGAGAATTCAATTGTAATACTGAAAGAATAAAGTAGCTGATTCAAGCACTTATTTTATAAAGACTATTTCCTGCTACTATACAAAGCTGTGGCAAAAATAATAATATATGATTTCAAATTATTTTAAGTCGCTGCGTGTATAAACTGACAAGAAAGGGAGAAGAGTGGGTATCTTTTGTTAACTAAGAAATTACCTTTCTTCTATAAATTCTCTGAGAAACCAGAGGACAGAATGCTGAATTGAATGATTCTGATTGGAACAGAAACCTTTGAGCTACTTTGTAAAATTACTTGTTTTCTTTTCTGCCAAAGGGGGGGAAATCAACTTCTAAATGAATGAGTGGGTAATTGAAAATATGATAGGATTACAGAAGACAATAAAAATAAATGTAATTAAAAAAGGCCAAAGATCATCTCTGACTTGTACATAAATAATGAAGCTACGTGAGGTGAGTAATGAGAAGTAAGTCTATATTCATGACAAACCTGAGTACATTGACAGGGGAGACCAGAGCTTCCAGGGACAGGAAAGAATACAGCTGACATACCCAAACAGATGAGACCCAGGCCTAATTAGTTTTCCAGCATGGAGCCTAATTAGTGAGGTTGTACCCTAATAAACGCATGACACATTTAGGTGGCCATGGTGGGGCTGTGCAAGACTCAGAGGCCTAAACTGTTGACAAGAATAAGTGGAACATGTGTGGCCTAGAAAGGGCTTAAAACATTTATTGAACATCTACTGTGTGCCAACTCTTGGCCTAGGGACTCTTTTTAAATCATGGTATTACTTCATCTAACCTACTCAGGCAGATTTATTTTTCCCATTTTGTGGATAGAGATATTGAGACTCAGAGGAGTTTGGACAAATCGTTCTTTTTAGTGCCACTTAAACAACAGTGGCTTTTGTGACATCCACCTCCAGGATTATAGGGCCTGATGCCCACCCTTCTCTCAGCAATACTTTTGATTATGAGACATGTGATCACATTTTTTAAAATAGACACCCTGATGGGGGAAGAAAGATGTAATAGAATGGATTTGGGATGGATGGGGCGAGGTTGTGTTAGGTAGCTAATTAGTAACAGGAGGAGCAAAGGAATAGGGGCCAAGCCCAAAAAACATCCAATGGTAGTAGAATTCTGGGTATGCACATGTGCACTAGACAAAGTTATAGCAGCCAGTTGTCAATCAAAATGACCTCTCTTACCAATCACCTAGGAATGCCTTTGGAACCACCCATCACAACCCAAATATAAGGTAGACATTCCCACTTCTGGGTCCTTTTGTCCCCTTCTGAGTTCCCCTCCTTTTTCCCCTCTGGGTTCTCCTCCATTTTGTCCTTCTGGGCTCCCTTTTTTCCCTTCTGTGTTCTCTTTTTGGTGTTCTTTTGTGGCCTTTTTGTCTTTTGTGGACATTTTGGCTCCTTTGTGTTGCTTACAGTGCTGTGACCATGTGCCTTCTTGGGGCATTCTTTGTCTTTCTAATATATATATTTTAACAAAAGTATTAAATCTCAATGACCTGTGATTCTTCACTGCCATCATTTGAGGAAAAACCGAGGAAAAATGCTAACTACACTTCTGCGCCATCATTATCCCTCTCCCTTCCCCCTGCCGTTGGGGAGACACCGAACTTGAACTGGCCCCAATGGTGACAGTTGCGTTTGGGTCTATGTTTGCTTTGGACATGAAAGAAGTAAAGAAAGGACATCAACATTTATGGTCTGCTATGAGGTGCCAGATTCTCTTCTAGGTACCCTGACAATGACTATCTAAGCACTCCCAATGGCACCAGCAATTGTTGTTAGATACTATTTCTGGCCTCAGAGAAGTTAAATAACTTTCCTAAGGTCACCTAGCTCCTAAAGGGTAGAGATGGGATTCGATCCAAGGAGACTGTGTAAGAGTGAACACATGGAAAAGGCATATAGAGAGCATCCCATGGCAGGGGAGGTTGTGTGTAGGGCACAGATGAGTGGACATGCCCAGGGCATATTTGGGAAATATTTTCGTATTACTAATGAATTAACTAAGATTCATGGAGGTACAATCACTTACTCAATAGGAAGACTATGTATGACTAACTAAGACAGTGTCTAAGGAAGTGCGGAGGTAGCTGCTGGATCTCTGGGAGTTTAATAAATGTTAGTTCATTTCCTTTCTCCTGAAGTCACTCAGTATAGACCACAGACAGGTCTTAAATCCAAGTCAAACCCAAAAAGGAAATTCTGCTTTTGCTGCATGATGCTCATTCTAAGACAGTGTGCAGAAGGGCTTATTACCAGGCCCTGTAGTGGGACGTACTTCCAGGACACTATTTGGAGGAGTGAGGAAAAAGAGTCCTTGGTGGGAGGCAAGATGTAAGCATGGCCAAAGGCATAAAGCGCTTACCAGATGGTTCAGCACAGTGAATGAAGGGCTTTCCAAGCAGAGGGAACCTTATAGACAAAAGCCAGGAAGCCAATGAGTCTGATAGAGTTGACGCTTAAAGAATGAAGAAGGGAGGAGGGGGATGCGGCTTGGAAACTGGATAGGAATCAGGTCCTGGAATGCTTTGTGTCCTTGTCCAGAGACCCAGGTTTATCTAGGGGTAATGGGAGGCCATCAGTCTCTTAATTAGGACAAGCTAAGAACAACACCCAGATTTTTATTCTAAACATTCGTGGGGTAAATCTTATCCCTGCTTCCTCCAGGAGGAAGCCCAATGATGGCTGCCTCCTAATAGTCACAGCCTCCATCTAATCCTCTCACAGTGTATAAGGTTTAGGCTGTGTGACAATAGGATGGCAGAAGAGATGGTATGTCACTTCTGAGATTAGGTTACAAAAATGCTGACGCTTCTTCCATCTCTGTCTCTGTCTCTGTCTCTCAGAGATTGTTTGCTTTGAGGAAAGCCAGTCATCACATCCAGAGCAGCTCTATGAAGATGTCCACATGGAAGGGGACTAAAACCTCCTGCCAATGATGCTAGGAGTGAGGCTGGCAGCAGATCCTCCAGCCTAGTCAAGCTTTCAAGAGATGATAGGACCAGCTGACATCTTTCCTCCAACCTGATAAGCACTGAATCAGAACCACCTAGCTAAGCTGCCCCAGATTCCTGACCCTCAGGAACTGTGTGAAATAATAAATGATTGTTGTTTTATACTGACTTTCAGGGTAATTTGCTATGCAGCAATAGATGCCTGAATCGCTGCTTTAAGATGGGAAAACAGTTTCAGACAGATGAACTGATTTAGGCAAGACTACACCACTTAGTAACTGTCAGACCCTAGTTTTGTTCTCAGGTATCTGACTTCAAACCCATTCTTTCCCCTACAGCATGCAGTTCCTATTTTCCTTGGTGGTATACCAGGGATCGAGATATAAACACAATTATTTCAAGACTAATTCAATAGGAATTTCTTAAGCTCCTGCTATGTGCCAAGACCAGAGCTATGCAGTGAATGGCATACTCTTGTAAGATCCAAGATTAATTAAACACTGTCCCTGCCTATTTCTTTTATTTTCTTATTAGAAAAATGGGTGTATAAAAACTATAATAAAAGGCTGTAATGTATAATAAAGTTCGAACTGAACACAAAATCTTAAGAAAATAAAGAGGAGGCAGCAACTGACTAAGTTGGAATGAAGGACCTACCTAGAGAAAGCACCTCAAAGAAGGTGAATTTGAACCTGGGCCAAGTGGAAAAGGATTGGGAATGGAAGGAACTGGCATTCCTGAGTAAAAGAAACCACAGGAGCAAAGATATAGCAGCACAAAAACTAAGTATATTTATGAAATGTTGATGCTTTTGATTGCAATAAGAAAAATGTATACGTACACTAACAGAGCTAGAAGAATGCGACCAGGGCATGGGAATTTGCATTTCTGTCTGCATAATCACTCAGACTTTTATGTGGCTAGTCACTGTTCTTAAGAATCAGATTAGCAATTTAACATTTTAATTCCTACAGCATTCTAGTATTTTCATAATAGAACTGTAGGCACTTTTCTAGTCGTTTTCATACGCTTTATTTCATTTAACTTTCACACTTTGTTATTCTTACTTCATAGATAAGAAGTTTAAAGGCTAACAGAAATTAAATAATTTGCACTAGGGATGATTCTGTTGATGTTAAGCCTAGGCTTGTCTGAGGCCTCTGCACTTTCTGATACACATTTTGTCCTTCTCTTGGATTATAGCAATAGCCTCCTAATTAGTCTTCAAGCTTTCATTCTGGTCTCCCCTAAATCCTGTTCCTACATAGCAGCAAGAGTGATCCTTGTAAAAGAGATCAGATGATACCACTTCTCTCCTCAAATCTCTCTTTCCCCTTCCCTCCCCTTCCCTCCCCTCCCTCCATCTCTGTCTCTCCCTCCCTCTCTCTCCCTCTCCCTCTCTCCTTCTGTCCCTCTCCCTAACTCCTCAGTCTTTCTGGAAATGAAATCCAAGGGACTTTGCACAACACACACAGCTCTGTCGAATCTGGCTCCTGGCCTCTTCTCTCACCCCATCCATGGCTTTTTGTCCCTTCCTATGCTTAAGCTGCACTCACCTGGAATCTTTTCTCCCTGGTATTTGCATGTCTCTGCTTAAAGACAACTGATCAAAGGCCTTTCCCAACTACTCAATCTAATGTAGACCATTCCCCCCCAAGCTCTAGCACTCCAGGTCCTCACTACCCTCTTACTCAGCCTTATTGTCTTCACTGTACTCATTAACCTGACATCACACGCTTTGTTCCTTTACTAGGTTATAATCTGCCTTTCTTTTCTAGGATGTGAGCTCCTTAAGGGTAATAAATTTGGTCTGTATTGTTCACTGCTATTTAGGGTGACCAACTTGTCTCAGCTTCCTGGGGCTTTTGTGGTTTTAGCATTGAAAGCCTCAGGCCCTGAGAACCCCCCTCAGTCCTGGGCAAACCAGTAAGGTTGGTCATCCTATTGCTATTCCCCTTCAAATGGTGGGCTTGTGGCCCTGACTGCTGTCTGATTCAGCCTATCAGAACACGTCTATGACACCCACTGAAGACAGAACAAGTATGTGATAATTAGTTATTTGGTCACCTCCTCTGGAAACCTGCTGCAAGCTTTCCAATCAAAATTCATAGCTACTTCCTCTTGGCTCCTTCATTTTACTAATAGTTTGCATTCTGGTGGGGACTACTTGTCTCTCAGTCATTCACTAGAACTGGAGGAGAGGAGCTATTCTTTTGTGTCCCTAGAATACTTTGTAAACAATGAATGTCAAATAAATATTTGTTGTATGAATATTTATATAAATCTAGATGAAGACTCTACAGTAAAGCCTTCATTGTAAAGTCATCATTCTCCGCTAATAGAATGACTGATGAGAGTACAACTGTAAGAGAAGGTATGTAGCAGAGCCCTATGGATTTTTCACCAAAGGAATGGACCAAGCTGGGAGCTGAGTAGAAGGGTGTGTATGTGCGCACGTGTGTGTGTGTGTGTGTGTGTGTGTGTGTGTGTGTGTGTAGAAGTTAGGGGTAGGTATAGTGAGAGGGAAAAAAGGTGATAAGTCTGAGAAGCAGAAACAAAAGGAAAGATGACCAAAGGAGTCATGAAAACAAGAAAAGATGGAGTCATTAATTCAAGATGGGTCCTATGACTTATAGTTAAGATTGTTTACTGAAGCATTATGCATAAGACTGAACACATGAAAAATATCTAGAAAGAGAATATACATGCTAACATAGAAAGATGTCCATTATGAATTTTAAGTAGAGAGAGTAGGCAATAATAAAATATATAGTGTGGTATCTAGCATCATGTGGTATCTAACATCGCAGGTTCTGGAGCCTGACTGTTCCGAACCCAGCTCCTCCACTTCCCAGCCACGTGATCCTAGAGAAGGCACTCACACAGATGAGGAGCCTTAGTTTACTCATCTGTTAAATGAACACAATAATAGTGTCCTATCGTGGGACATTTTGAGGATTAACTAACTTGTTACATAAAAAATGCTACATATTGTTATATTATTATCACTATATAAACCTATTGAGAGAGAACACATATGCATGTATTTATATCTATTTTGGAAAACAGAATGTAAGGATATTAACAGTGATTGGATTATAGGTAATTTCAATTTTCTCCTTTATGTTTATCTGTAAGTTCTAATTTTCTCCAATAAATGTATATTAATAGCATAATTTTGTAGAAAAGCAAAAAATAAACAAAACAAATAAAGGGAACTGAGGTGGGTATCAGGATTTAGAGTAAAAAACCAGGAAACTGAAGAACCAGAACTGAGACCAAGGGGTAAATGACAAAGGAAGGCAAGTGGAAGGGAAAGCAGTCGAGGCCAAAATCCAAGGCAGCCAGTAACCCACACCTGGCTTCTCCGAGCTTACTCTGGGGGGAATGACCATAGCGAAAAGATAAGGACAAAAAAGACAAAAGTTGTTGACCTGGAGCACTATGAAACATTAATCATATATATTGGGCGCTGAGGATTGTTTGAACTGGCTCAACAATCTGTTTTTATAATCTGAGTTAATTTTTTAAAATTTCTCTTTTAAAGAATATCTGAAAATTGAAGCTTCTTTTAATGTGAATCTCGTACTACTAAATTGAGATATTTAATTTTTCTAAAAGGAAACCTTTTAAAGCTACAGCTTGGCTTAATTTAGTAATTCCATTTACAGAATAAAGTGTCAGTTGCAGAGTTGATTTCCTGCCAAGATAGTAGCTACCGAGAACTCTGCACAAAGCCCACAGCTGATGCTACCAAAGCACAAGATCTCATTTCCTTTGGGTGTGCTCAGAAGAACTCTGGAGAGGAATTGACTTTAACCACTGTGAATGCATTCGTGTTTCAATAAACAAATATGCACACAGAAAATACAGGAAGCTAAATGCAGCGTGGTGTCCTGGATTGGATCCTGGGACAGAAAAAGGATGTGAGTGGGGAAACTGGTGAAATCTACATAAATTCTACAGTTTAGTTTTGACACATGCACCGTAGTTATGTAAGATGTTAACATTAGGGGAGACTGGAGGTAGGGTATGTGGAAATTTTCTGTACAACTTTCTGTACAACATTTCTGTAAGTCTAAAATTATCCAAAATTGAAAGTTTATCTTAAAATATCTGGAAGGAAATATAACTCTAGTGATATTTACTGAGCTATTATGTGCTTAGTGTTTCCTTAGATTGTTTCAGCTGATCTTGTGACTTGTTAGGCAGCTATTCCCCTGCAGTGACTCTCACATCAACCATCTTCTCTCAATGCCTCTTCAGTACCTCTTCCCAAACCATTTCAAATCTCTTTCACCTGGTCTCCCTGACTCGAGCATCTCCCACAACCGTGTATGTATCCTTCAGAGGAATCAGATTAATCACTTATCTTCTCACTCCAGCCCTAAAGCCGGCTCCATCTCCCCACTGCACAGCACTCAACACCATTAACATTTTAGATCAGGTAATACATTTTTTGTGAGGGGCTGTCTGTGCATTGTGGGGTGTTTAGCAGCATCCGTGGTCTCTACTTACTACATGCCAGTAGGACTCCTCCAGTCATAACCAAAAGTGTCTCCAGATATTGCCAAATGTTCCTTAGAGGAGCAAAATCACCCTAGTTGAGAACCACTGGCAGGGAGAGTGAAATCTAAATTCCATAGTCTTACATTCAAAGTCTTTCTGCTTCTCAGTATTCTGCTGGCTCCATTCACCTTACCTCCCTCCCATGACAGCATTCTTATTCTTTCGTGGACATTTTGTTTATTCTCTTGCCTCATTGCTGCTGCCTCTTTTGGGAACTCTGCCTTCCCAAAGCGCAGATCAATCCCTATCCTCCATGACAGTGGCTGGCATGCAAGAAACAATGTTGAATAACTGACAGAAAAAAACTTTTTAGTCAATCTTCTGCAACCATGGAATGCAACATTCTCTCCTCAAGTATAATTTCTTTGTTTTTCTTTCTGTCCTATTGTCTTCTAACTGTGTTTATCTGGTGTATACCATATGTGTATAAAATAGTTACACAATTATAGTTATTTATGTATCCATCAGTCTTTGTGAGTTTCTAAGATATTAATAATTACTCAATATTAACTTGGTATTTATTATAGTCTATGTTCTGTGGCAAAAAACCTAAAAATATCTTGTCATTTATTTCCCACGACCATACTCTCTGACAGGTATTATTATTATCATCTCATTTTATAGATGAAGAATTTTAAGCTCAGTGAATTTAAGTTATTTTCTCAAGGTCACACATCTAGAAGGTGGCAGAGCTGAGATTTAAATTTAAGTCACATATCAGAGTTCAAGTTCTAAACCCCACATTAAGGAACCATTTTTTACTCATCTTTCCAATTCCTACTAAGACAACAGCAGAGGTTTTTGCTTATGGAATTTGTTCAGTGAAGATCTAGTATTTTAGTTATGAAATATAATGCCTGTCACATAGTTAAAAGCAAACTCTATCTTTGGGTTTTCCAGTTTCCACTAGCACAGTCCATATAATCACTGTATTATTAGATGAGGGGTCAGTGGCATTTCTTTTTATTCTGAAAAGAACAACACAGAACTTTTCTTCCTTTGCAACTTAACCAACCAGTTCTGAGTGTTCTCATGCAGTCAGTGCTTGAGCCTGATTCAGGTTTCACCCCAGAGGGTATGGTACTGGGCCTATTGGATAAATATTAGACCAAGGCAGCTTGAGATTTAATCTATGGAGGTTTTCTAGCATTTCTTCACAGCAGCAATAGCTAACAATAACAATAACAATAACAATGTGCTAGCCTCTATTTTAGGTACCCTATGTGCATTAATTTATTTACTCCTCATAATAGCCAATGAGATAGCTACTATTATTTCTCTATTTTATTACTGAGGAAACTGAGACACAAGGAACTTAAACAATGTGCCCAAATTGTGTGGTTCCAGAGCCTATACTCTTAACCCGTATCTTGCATTGCCTCTCAAAGAAAAAGACTGTTTTTGTGAAGTACTGAGGACCTTGTGACTGGAGGTATTCAAATGGAGGTTAAAATTCTTAATATTGTGGATGTGGTAAAGAACATTCCTGCTTTGGCTCTGTTACTACATCACTTTGTCCAGATCGTTATAACAGCAATAAGATACAGGTATTAAATAGCTTGAATTTTCTTGCCTGCAACTGTTTCTTCAGTGTAAAAAGAGGGTCTTAGCGTTTGCATTTTCAGTGTCTTCCATAATGTCTGAAATGTAGAAGTTTTACAATAAAAATTTGCTGTTGATTCAGGACTTGACAACAGAGGTCTATGAAGGAAGTTATGAGCAATGGGCCATACTCTCAAATCTTCCATGCCAAGGGTATTTTGCTCTCTGGAGTATTGCTTGGCAAATGTAATGACATCATCTACTGCCTTCTCAGTCTTCAAGGTCAGGTGGCATGGCTCCTGAAGAGATTCCCTAGTCGGTCCCCAGGCAGGCCCTGAGTCCATCAAGTACTACCTTTAAGAGTCTGATAAATCAAGTTACAATAACCCAACAATGTTCAGTCAGTTGAATCCCTTGAATACCTAAAGACACTAATACATCTTTTGAAGAGGAGATATTGGATTGTGTAACAGGAAAGATAATAAACCTTTTTTTCAGGTCAGCATGGATGAGAGCAAGAGCAAGTCTTCAAAATTTTCTATTAGCTTTTGATAATTCTTCTTAATTCAAAGAAAGAACAAAGACGGAATTTATGAAACAGAATTTAAACAGAAATGAGATTTTAAATAAATGGTTATAAGTACCAGATACAAAAAAAGAAATCAATGAGAGTTCTGTAGGCATTAGGAAGTGAGAAAGGCCATTCTTTATTGCTAGGAAAGGCTTTTGAGGAGAGGATCCTCAGGCTGGACAAGACTGACACCTAAGGAGTCATTTCTTCTATGAAAAGAAATATGCCAGGCAGACTCAGCAGGCTTTGGAGCCCTAAAGACCTGGTGCAGATTCTGGGTCCCTTAATTAGCTGTAAGATTTGTGTACCTCAGTTTCTTTTTCTGTAAAGTGAGGATAACATTTTCCTCTAGGGCACTTGTAAGGATTTGAGATAATGTGTAGAAAAAACAGACTGTCAATAAATGGTATTACATGCCGTCCACAGAGTGATGGATGGGAAGTGGTAAGCTCTTAGTTCCCACAGAGGCTGGACCACTATTGCTGGGATGCTATAAACAGGACTCCTACATGGGCTAGGAACTGGATTAGTTGATAGCTCAGACACAAGGCCCTTTGATTTTATACCATCTGCTGCTAAATTACTGTTTCAACTATCTCTCTCTTAGTGAATCTGTATACTGCCTATACAGACTTATTACTCTCCATAGAATATCCATGATTTTAGGCCTATTTACAAACCATTTATCCACTCATCCTCACCCACCTAATAATAACAGGATCCTTTCTAACACAAGTCTGCTTTTCTGTCTATCTGCCTATATTTATCTGCCTATCTATCTATCTATCTATCTATCTATCTATTATCAATTTATCTATCTGTCCAATCATCTATCCAGCCAGCCAGCCAGCCATACATCCAGCCATACATCCATCCACCTATCTCATCTATGTTTTATTTGTTCTAGCTCCTCTCCACAGATTTCTCTTTATTTCCCCTGCTCATACCTCTCTTTCTGAACTACCTGAAGGCATTATTTGCTCAGTAATTAATACATAACTGCCCTTTATCGTTAACTTAAGTATCTAGTAAGCTGTTTGAAAGAATATAACCCAGTATCTTGTCTTAGTCATCTTAGTGTACCTCAAAGGGCCTAAAGCTGTGGTGTAGAGAAGAAAGTGAGTAACAATAATATAATGCTAGGTACTTTACATACATTATTTCATAGAACTTTTAGGAACAACCTTGTAAGATAACATTTTCTCACTTTACAGTTGAAGAATCTGAAGTTCTGAGGGATTCAATGACTTGCCCAAAGTCACATAAAGTGGTAGGGTTATATGTGATCACCCTAAGACCATGCATTTCTACCAGATCATACTCCCTCCATCTGCACTAAAGACAGCAAATGTGTCTTAACTTGCGTGCCACTAACATTACCTTCCATGGGCACAGTGGAAGTGAGTCCAGAAGGTGTGTCCTCTATTTGCCATTCCTGATCTCCATCACTCAGCAAATATGGATTGTTTTCCCTACCACTTCATCCTCATCTCATGAACTAGGCGCCTATAAGTATTACCTGAAAGGAGGGTGGAGCCAAGATGCCAGCCCCACCCCCCCTCGGTAGGGTCCTGCCCTTCTTTGACTGCTGGTTCTGTGGCACAGAACAGGTGCATGATAGTAAAGATGATGGATGAATAAATGAATGAATGATTAAGTGTATTACAAGAAGGCTGAGTCAGGTCTAACCTACTAAGTTTCACTGGAATCTTCCACAAAATGAAAATGGAGAATTAGCAAGGAGAGTTCAGGCAACTTAATATACCACTGAGCTTCCCTCTCTTAGTGTGAGGACACAGAGTCACTTGGCGGAAACAATGGGCCTTAGATGCCAGGGCTGCCTGTGCCAACATCATTCTATATGCAGATGCAGGCCTGCCATTTCAAGGGCTGTGTTCCTAAGCTCAGACTCCAGTCTTCAGGGGTTTGCATATGGTATGAGTCCCTTAAAAGTTGGGAGGAAATGCCATCTTCTTGATGGATTAATTTATAGGCAAAATGTGGCAGAGAAGTGATGGCAAGAAACTTCTTTCCCCAAGACTTGAAACAGGCACTCCTGATTACTGACCAGGGGGGCTAGATGCTGAGGTCATGTTCTGATGGTTTTGGATTCCAGGTGTGGACTAGCAATGAGTGACTTCCACTAGCAGAGAAAATATGTTACACCTTCAAACAAAGAGTACACAGGAGAGATGCAGAGCAGTTGCCAGTACTCACTTCCCTCTCCAGGGAGGAAAGCTTCTTTTTGGCACGCCCTCCTGTGTACCTCCCGCAGCTCTGAAGAGTCGAGGCAGCGCTGCTATATTCTGGCTTCACGATGGACGCTGCCACAGCCTGGGGGATCCGGGCGAGGTCTTTCTCACAATTGGGACGTTCCAAAATTAGTGTAACTTCTTTTGACCTTACTGAAGTGCTAGCCACAGATCAGTTTTCATTCTAAAAATCGCAGTTTAATGTTAACAAATCTAACTGAAGTCAACAAAAATTCACTCAGCACCCACTCGATGATATGCATCTCGTTAAACCTGGAGATACAGAAATGAACATGGCAGGATGTCTGCTTTCAGTGAACTCACTGACCAGGACAAGAAGAGAAAAAATTACAATCCAGCATGCTGAGTGTGGTGGTAGAGGGGATGCTTATGCTGTTAGAATGTAAGGGACGGGCTTCTATTCTCCTTTGAGGGAAGTATGTATGTAGTTCCTGGAATGGAGGCTTGCTGAGAAAAGTACTGGACAATGAGCGAGTTTCAGATAGGAGGGGATAAAATTCCAGATAGAAAAAACAGTGGGAACAAAAGCATAGCCTTGTGAACTAGAGTTTTGTGTGCAGGATGCTTCAATCAGGCCACTGTTGTGAGAGTCACTCTTAAGGAGCCTTGTGGTATGTGATGAGGCTGGAAAGTTAGGGAGGTGACAAGTCACAGGTGGGCCTTCTCAGCTAACAAATGAGTAATTGAGAGCTCTGAAGGATTTTACATAGGGTAGTTAAGCATTCGGATTCATGTTTTATTCCTGGAGGCATGATGGAGGAAAGATCAGAGGTGGTAAAACAGGAAGTAAGAAGATTGTTTTGTGATAATCTAGGATACAGACAATGAAGTCATTACATTAGGAATGGAGAGGAGGTGACCAATTTGGGATATATTAGTAGGGCTAAGTGTATGAGGCCAGTGGAGAAAGGGAGGGAAAGGAATCTGGGATGGTTTCAGATTCCATCTTGGAAATGTAGGTGGCTGACGCTGTTGTCCACTGAAACAGAGATGAAGAGGGTAGGGCTGGGAAGGCATGACATGATGAGCGCAAAGGGTAAGGAATTGAGATCTAGCTCTCTAAATATGAAATGCCCAAAGGTCATTTATCTGGGGCTGTCCAGCAGATTGTTAGTATCACTTAGGACTAAGGACGTGGACTTTGGAATTTTTAGCAGAAATGGGTGTTGAAACAATGTCTGAATGAGGTTATTCTGAGAGAATACCTATAGTAATAAAAGCAGTGTGGGTAAAAATATAGAAAGAGGTATCCACAAAGAAGTCAGACTGCTAGGAAGAAAACTTAAAAGCCAGTGCTGTCCACAGAAGCTGTGAGTCTAGAGGGTTTGAGAAGTAGGGAGAGCTCGGGGTCAGTGCAGCACCACCAGGGTGCAGACTGCAGGACACTCACTGGGGCTCGCCACAGAGGGGTCATTAGAGACCATAGCCAGAACTGTCAGGGATGCATGCAATGGAAACTGGATGACAAGGGTGTAGGGTGTCAATGGGAGGTTAATAGAAGAGGCAGTGTTAAGACTCTTGGCTGAGAAAGGAAGGAGGGAGAGAGTACCAGATAAAGAAGGCAAACATCCAAAGGGAAATTTTGTTAGTTTAGGATGAAAGAAACCTAAGCAGATTAATAGGTTGAAAGGAAATAGCTAGGGAGGAGTTAAGGAAAAAGCTGAGAGAGGAGATATTTGATGGCATAAACTCCTAAGGAAGCAAGAGAAGGGATTGAGAGTAGGGAGAAAGATATTTAACCTACTGGTTGAGAGCTAGAGAAAAGGTGAGAATCTTACAGAATCCAATAATCTCAGATAAGTGTAATGCAGTGTTAAAACAGGAGCTAGGCAGATGTGGATCCAAACTCTCACTCTGCAACTTAGCAGCTTGGTGAGCTGGAAAACTCAACTTCCCAGCTGTTTGCCTCCCCTGTAAAGTCGAGAATGGTACCTGCTTGTAGGTTATCAGTGTGTGAGATCAGGTATGTAAAGCATTTAGCATGGTCTTGGCACATAACAAATATTCAATAAATTAACATGTTTGCATTGTTTTTTTTTTTTTATCGTTATGCAGTTTTAACTATGGATTCAATAAGCATTTGTGGTTTTCTAAACAGCACACCTAACCATCACTGCCTTTGTTAACACAGATAATATTTTGAATTCTATATAACTTTCTTACGGGTCTGTTGAAACAAAATTTTTTTCTTAAATAAGGACTGCACCCTATAATATATATAATATTATATGTAATGTTAAATATGTTATATGCATGTATTATATACATGCACTAATTACATATATAACATATATATACAAGTATTATATACATATAATACGTATTACATTATACATATATATGTATATAAAATAATGCTGAGGTATTTTATTGCCTTTTTTTTCCTGTTGACTTTCTAGCTCTTCCATTCTTATAAGTTTGGGTTTTTAATAAAATATGACCCTGCAAGGATTTTAACTGTGTTCCTCTTGCATCTATTTTAAAACTGTTTTTGAAAGGCTTCTAGAAAGGTTTTTCAAAATGGAAAATATTAGAATGTGGAAACTAGGAATGAGGTTATTCGTCAGAGCAGAGCATTTTGAGGGGCTGGTTTCACCTCATTCTGTGGAGTCATAAAATTATGGGTGAGTCAGGCTAGATCCGGATTACATTTACATAAAATGCTCATGCTGGAGCCTTCTGTCTTTGGCATCTCTACTTTTTCCTTTTACTTCCTACTACTTTCTTCTTGTCTTCTTGCTTTCAAGAAGAAATAAAAAAGCAGAATACAGCACTGTCCTTGTGGAAGTTAAACAATAACCATATCAGTAGCCACCTCTGAATAGGTCTTCAGAGTTTACACGTTCGTTTTGTGCATCACTGGGCAGCAGCCCGCACTTCACCCCTTCCAGGGCTCAGGCACTGTGCTTTCTCCGGGCTCAGAGAGAGGAAGAGACATGGCTCTTTCTCTAAAAAGATCTTCACTGTGCAACGGGTCAAGAAGGATCTTAATGTAATCCAGTCCGTGCCTCTGGGCCATTCTCACCAACCATTTTACAGGTGGGAAAACCAAGGTCTATGTACATAGTTTTCTATTCATCTCATATAAGTTACACAGGGCATGGCCCTGCGCCCCAGCTGTTATGAAATGGGGTAAGAATGCATACATATGGAATAGACCAGTTATTTTAAATTGTGTTTCAAATTGTGCTAGGAATTTGAGGGAGGTACAGCAAAGACTTTTAAAGAAACTACAAGGGTTAAGCTAGGGCTCTCCTCCCAGTTAGATTAGGATATTTGGGCTAGAAGATGAGAAACAACTTGTCTGTTCCTAATTGTTCAGGTTATAAAGGCATTGAGAGATGTGAAATATCCTGATTACAAGCATTGGGCAGAACAGAGAGAAACCTGAGGTTTGATCATTTTGTTGTTGCTGTTGTTGACACACGGAAAGTAAACAGGAAAGTAACTGCTGCTAAAGAAAGTCAGAGATTTGGTTTCTAGTCCCGGCTCTGTTTAATGAGCAATGATTTGGGGAAGAGCTCCGCCCTTCAAAACCTCAGCTTCCTCCTCAGGGGAAAACAGCCACCGATCCCTACCCATCTTGTCATCATAAGGTGATGTGGAGAACCAAGTGAATGATCACATGGAAAGTGCTTTAGAAAATATAATTTTAAGTGCTAAAGGAATGTTGTTATGTTTTAAGAGTGTAGAGCCCATGGCAAATCCTAGAGGTGAAAGGAGTGGCCAGCTGGGAGTGATTAGCAATAGAAAGTGAGGAAAGACACTGACTTCTTTTTAGGGCCTACAAGGCCCCAGAATTGGTTCTGGAAAACAAAGGCGGAAGTCTTCAGTTATGGGTGAGTTTGGGCCAAAGCCACATTAATGAAGCTCTATCACATGGCAGGCAAGCACATGACTCTAGAAAGGCCTCCTGCATTCGAATCCCCACCCAACACCCCACAGATTACTTGCTTCAGGATCCTGAGCAAGCCGTTTACCACTAGGCTTTTGTTTCCTCATCTGTAAGATGGGAATAATCATACTTCCCTCATAGAATCGCAATGAGGATTGAATAAACTAATCTTGTGAAGCACCTATTGCAAGCATTTGCTCAGTTTAAGAGCGTGGACTCTGGAGTCTGAATGTCTGGGTTTGTATCCTTGTTCTGCTACTTTCCAGCCAAATAATACTGGGCAAGTTACAGAGGTTCCCTGAGCCTCATTTTCCCCGCCTCATTTTCTCCATCTATAACAAGTTGTTAAGAACATTACCTACCTCATATGGCTGTTGTGAGCATTTAATATACATGAATTTAGTGCTTGGCATAGAGTAAGCACTCATCAAATGATAGCTTTTACATAATTATATTTATTGTAATCAATTATTATTAGTGAATGTACATTGAACCTCAGTCAGAATCCTCAAATATTTTCAGACCTGAATAAAACCCAAAGAGGCAACAACTCCCAGGGCCCTCACAGCAGTCTGTTCTCTAACACTTTGAGTACATATTACCGCTCTTGAGCAGAGACTATCTCTAAGTTTGGACATCAATGGACTTGAAACATACATTAGGATATGTCCTATAGATAGTCATTGTGGTTTAAACCTCTATCACAATGAAGGAGCCCAACGACCATTCCTTGGGCCCCTGAGCCCCGCTGTGTCAGGGCAGCCGGAGGGCTGGAGATGCTGCAGGGAGGAGCCAGGGCCTCCCGTGGAGGAGACGGGCTCGGCCCCCTCATTCCACCTGCTGGTCCCACCACTCACAGTCATTCCTCTTCTCCACAGGGTGTCCATAGCTTTGTTAGTTTTGCTTTTCCAGCACCGAGCACAGACTTTGGCATGTAGTATGCTCTACAAAGTTTTATTAAATTAATGAGTGAAGCATTAGCGGAATGATTGAATGGAGAATAAATATTCTCCTTGACTACTGCGATGGGGAGGAGATGATCCCACATCCCTTGGCTTGGACTGTTAGGCACCCCAGGTACTTGGTGATGGCCAGAAAGAAAGTGAAGAATGATTCCGGAAGGACAGTAACTAGAGATGTCATAAGTCCATATTGCAATGTCCTAGGGATCTTTCCAAACTTAGGTCCAACTCATCAGATTTTGATTACCAGGGTGAGGTGGGCCCAGAAACAGAGATCCCCAGGGAGAGAGCTACACTCACAATCAGGTAGGAGCATCCCCTTCATTTCCTCATGACCTCAGCCAGTGTCTGGGGGAGGGGATGGCGAGGCATGTGTAAATGATGTTCAGGAAGTAGACAGGAGTGGACAGGACCGGGCACTCTCAGAGCTGCTGAATTTGAATTAAGGGAGGCCCTGCTTCAAGTGGAGACTGGAAAGCTAAGCAGCAAGCATTTGTTGAATTCCTACTTTGTGCCAATAACGAAGTGCTATTCATATATTATCTCCTTTGACCCTTACACTTTTTTAATATCCATGTTATAGATGAGGAAAATAACTGCAAAGATATTAAGCATTTTTCTTAGCTCACACAGCTTCAAACTGACCAAGATTCAAATTCAGGTTCATTTGATTTCAAAGGCCATGTGGTTTTCAAGACTCTTGTTTCCTCTCCAGGTTTGTGTCCTGGATAATCAAGGTAAAAAGGGAATAGGAGGAGAGGCTGCAGTAGGACAAACAGTCTAGGCAAATATCTAGACTAGAAGCCCAAGGTAACAAAACAGGTGCTAGAGTCCAGCTGCTGGTCGGGTTCTTCGTAGTGAGTACTGTCCCCTGGGTCATCTTGGCTCAGGGACTGGGCTCAGATGATCCTACGGTAGGTAACAGGAATCAGGGACTCACATGGTACCCAGAAGCCCAACCACATGGCCCTAGTCTTCATGTCTAGTAGGCAAGGCCTGCTCTTCCTGTTTACCGACTACTTGACTCAACCTCTGCTTTCTGGTCCATGAAAAGACACTTTACAGGAAAGAAGATGGAGAGGAGGTGAATGTACTAATTAGAGGCTGCCAGAGGTTCCTTCCTATATTTACATAATGGATGAGATTTCTGGCCTCCTTACTGGGTCTTCTCCATAGGATCACATGGCTGGCAGAGAACGGGAGTGGGGCGGGGCAGGGTGAAGAAAGCAGAGGGGCCGGGAAGCTTTAAGCATTAGCCTTGCAAATAGCTCTGTGATCTTATGCAAATTCCTTAACCTCTCTGGGCTTTAGTCAAAAAAATCCCTAAAAAGGAATTATTAATATAAATGAAAATGAAGCTCTTTGAACCTGATAAAGAGGACATAAATGCTGAATAGTATTAATAGGACCTTTAAGTTGATAATAGAAAAGCTACATCTAGTGAGTTTCCAAAATGCTTTCACATATATTTCCCTAGCTCAATCTCCTAACAATCCTATGATTAGGTTGGGTGGTACTATACAACACCGTTCTACAGACTGGAAAATAGACTCTGAGAGGATACATTTTGTTCAACAAGTTGAAATGAGGTGAAACTGGATGCTAGAGAACTGGTGTCACGTGATATAGACAATGCATCTGGAGACAGCTACAGCTATAGCCTAAGAACAGTTTAATCTGATAATGCTGTGAAATGTTGCTGTCTCTCGTAGAAATAAAGCAGAGTTGCAGAGGTTAAGAAACTTGCAGAGGTTAAGAAATTAACACGAAAAGAGTACTGGGCTGAGATATGAACCTAAGACTTTCCTGTCCCCAAAAGCCTTATGTTTAATCCCTGGCCCCAGATTGTCAGCCATTCTCTCATCTAAGAAGTCATTTTTGAATTCTTGTATGTGCCAAACTTTCATCTAGACACCAAGGAAACAATAGACAGAATCCCTGCTCTCATGAAGTTTATATTCCGCTGATAAAGAAATAAAACTATGTTAAGTGGTATGATGAGTTGAATTGTGTCCCCAAAAATAAATATGTTGAAGTCTTAATCCCTAGTACCTCAGAATGTGACCTGATTTGGACATGGGGTTGTTGCATGTGTAATTACTTAAGTTCAGATGAGGTCATTTTGGAGTAGGGTAGGCTCTTAACCCAAAGACCGCTGTCCTTATAAGAGGACAGAGACACACAGGAGGAAGATCTGAGGAGAGAGGCAGAGATTGGAGCGATGCATTTACAAGCTAAGGAACCCCAGTGCTAGCTGACAGACACCAGAAGCGAGAAAGAGGCCAAGAAGGATTTTCCCTTGTAGGTTTCAGAGGGAGCACAGCCCTGCCCACCTTGATTTCAGTCCTCCAGAAGTGTGAGACAATAAATTTCTATTGGTTTAAGCCACTCAATACTGGCGTATTGTTATGGCAGCCCTAGGAAACTAATACAGGTGGTAATTTACATATTACCTAGAGCAATGAAACAAACAAGAATAGTTTTTTAAATAAAAAAGCCAAGCCTGTTTCTTTCTTTGTTGTTGTCGTTGTTGTTGCTGTTTTGAGCTGGGGCAAAGACTGCCAAGGACAAAAACTTAGTAACTTTCTTGCCCTAATATGAGCAATATACCTACTGGGCCCACCACCCGTTTGCCTTGCAGACTCTCTTCCTCACAATGCAGGCTTGCCTACTTTGGCTGCTTTCCAGCTCACCTCTGCACGAACTTGACTTGAAAAGGTTTACTAAGCAAATTAATAATGTAAACGAGGTTGCAGCTAGCACCTTAGGTGCAGGAGCAGTGGTGAAAGCCTACTGCACAATAATTGTTTGCATATAAATGGATGCTGCAGCTGAAAATGAGTCTGTAATGCTTGGGAAAGCAAGCCATCAGGGCCCCCGATGGAAGACACTTGGTTTGGATCCTTTTTGCTATTACACGAGTAACAGCAAATCTACAAATTGCTTTTTAACTTATACTGTGTGTTTTATATTAGGCTTTTCATTTCTGCCTCACAACAACCCAGATGGTGGGTCTCAGGAAGGTTTCCACTGTAGAGATGAGGAAACTGAAGCTTTGACAGGTTGGGAAACTAATCACAGACTCAGAGAATGCCAGCATGAGACGGACCCCAAACCCAGAGCTTCTGCATCCAGATCTGGTGTGTGGCTAGAAGCTTCCAAAAAAAAAACAAAACAAAACATCTTTCTAAAATTTAGTTGTTTATAAACCTTTTAGTAATATCTAAGCTTTAATGGATTACTGAATACTGAGGAGACATCATTTAGTTCTCATCAGCCTATGATGCAGGTATTATCATTCCCATAAAGAAAGGCTCACAGAGATGGGACTTCTAAAACAACATAGTAGGTGGTTGGACAAGGATTCTAACTAGGCCAGAAGCCAAAGCCCAGCTCTTATCGTTTCATATTTTAATTTGCTCCAGTGAGAGGGATAGCTGGTAAAAGTCCAAAACACTGGGCTCCACCAAGACCTGAGTCAGCATTTCTGAAGGTGGACTCCAGATTCTGTAAGCTCCCTGGTGTTCGGATGCTGCTGTTGTCTGGGGAATACCGTTTTACTTCTTTGTTAGTTCAGATAGGGCTCCTTATTGTCTCCTTCCTCAGGATCCTTAGGTGAGCTGCAAATGCTCCCCAAATAGCAGGAAAAAAATCCACACCAGCTGGCTCTGAGTCAATGAGGCTTCATGTAAAGGCCATGTGAGGGTGTTTCAGTTGGGTTCCACAGAAATGTCACCTCACACCGCCACCCCTAGGAAGCCAGGGACCCAGGTGCTTATCAGGGAGGGGAGAGCACCCTATGGGCCTGCATTCTGGCATTTTCATTTAGCAGGCAAATGAAAGGAGTGAAATTAGGTCACATCAGGGACTTGCAAATCAAAATTGTGCCAGAGGGTCCTTCCATGGCCGGAGTGGGAGTCTGTGCTGAGGGTTCTTCAAATGCTTCTATTTTTGAATTTCCCATCAAATCGAGGAGCTCCTGGTACCTAACTTCTTTGGCATGGGGAATGTCCACAGCCTAGGTTTTTTGGATCTGCAGTGGTGATTCATAGTGAGACCTCAGCTTCTATCTCTACTGAATCCAGACAGGAGACCAGGAAGTGCACCTGCAGTTAGAGGCCTGCCTGGATTAGATCTAACTAATATTGTGTGGGGCACTGTTCCAGGCTGGACACTTATTTTCATAGAACTTATCTTCCCAGAAGCTCACACCTGGGCTCTGGCACTAAGATAGGGGACATTGGGCAAATCCCTTAGCCATCTGGGCCCTTCTCACCATGCAGTCATTCAATATATGCTGCATATGCTTGAACAGATCAACTCTTCATGTTTGTCAATAGGCAGATGCATCAGGGATATAGATGGATAGGCAAAGGTTGACACAATACTTAATTTATTAATTTAGTTACATATTCATTTATCACACGTGTATTCGCTTCTTGTAGGAGGGTTTGTGTGGATTTGCATCTGTCCTTTCCCTTGAGCCTGGGACTAAATTTCTGACTCCATTCCTACTTCTGTGAAGCGAGACAGTCAAGCCTTTTGCACACAGTCAGCATTCGCTACCTGCTGCTGAATCGCTGCCTGAATAAATGAATAATTTGCCATGGAAGGAGTTGGTCTTCATTCAAAGCTCCAGCTTCCTTTGATGGATTGGATTTACCAGAATGAAGTAAAAGTCAGCACTCCCAAGGGTGGGTGGCTAGATATGGTCACTGTCATGTTCAAAGATCGCACAGTATTTTAGAAATGACCTTGAAGTGGGACCCACCAGAAATCCATGAGCCACTGCAGCTGCTTTCCGTATGTCAATAAGGAATAACTAAGTGTTTAATAAAGTCATGCAAGCCAGTGACTAAGAGAGCTAAAATTCAGAATATTTGTTTTGTTTTTAGCAGGTTTATTCTTCCCTTATTGTAATGTTGTTGGCTCCTTAAATGCTGGTTTCCTTATTGTGTAGTAGAAAGATACTGGGCTTTGAAAACACTCGCCAGAGGTCAAGTACTTACCCTGTCATTTACTGGACTTCCACCCTGGGAGGGAACTCTAGATTTCCTTCTAAATTGATTGACATAACTCAATTCACTCCATAAGGCTGCTGTGAGGGCGGACTGAGAGGGAGACTATAAAAGTGCTTTGTAAACTATGGCTCTACATAGATCTAATTAACATGATTATTTTTGTTCCTTTAGTTCTATTTTCTTCTCCTAATAATTACAGAATCTGAGGTTTGGAGGAAAGCAGATCCATGGGCCTCCTCTTCAAAATCAGAGAGCTGGTTAAAACATAGGGCTCCCTCTAGGCCACTGAATTAGACCTGGGGGTAGGGAACTGAGAACCGGAGGTTTATAATGCAGCCAGGTTTGAGAAATACCGATCTAGTCCTTAGCAGGTGCAGCCTCTGTAACATCTGGTGAAGCAGTGTTTTCATCATCTTACCAGTGCAGATGAAGAGAGAGAGAACTGGAAAATTTAAAGGTTTTTACTTTCCTCACAGTTCTCTGTGAATAAGACAGGACCACTAAAGAAAGCACTAGGGTCTGTCACAAGGTAGAGGAAAGGGATGTGGGCAAGGGCTTTTATTTTGGCTTCTGCAGGAAGAGCGAGGCAGCGCAAGCAGGGTTAGGATTGGCTAGTTCCAATCACTTCAGAGGGCTCTGGGGCATAAGGACTGTCCCTAGTTTTCTGGCTCTCGACCCTGGAGTGACTAAGGCAGGTGGACAGTGAGAACCCAGTAAGGGAAGTGGTTGAGAGTGTGGACTTCATTGGCTATTCAGGAAGGGGAACTAACCAGGCTCTAGCTAAGGCCTCAGACCTGGGTCAAGACAACCACTTTACACTCTTTAGGATGGCTACTATCAAAAAACAAAACAAAATAAAAAATTAGAAAATAACAAATATTGATAAGGATGTAGAGAAATTAGAACACTTGGACACTGTTGGTAGGAATATAAATGGCGAAGCCCTTATGGAAAACAGTATGACGATATGGTTCGCTGAAAAATTAAAAATAGAATTACTATATGATCCAGTAATTCCACTTCTAGGTGGATGAAAAAATAATTAAAAGCAATCTCAAAGAGTTATCTGTTTACTCATGTTGATAGCAGCAGTATTCACAATAGTCAATAGATGGTAGTAATCCTCATCAGTGTAGATGGATAAGCAAAATGTAGTATATACGTACAATAGAATATTATTCAGCCTTAAAAAGGAAGGAAATTCTGACCCATGCTGCAACATGGATGAATCTTAAGGATATTATGCTAAGTAAAATGAGCCTGTCTCTAAAGTACAAATACTGTCTGATTCCACCTATATGAAGTACTTAAAAAGCAGCCAAATTCATAGAAACAAAAAGTAGAATGGTGGTTGCCAGGGGCTGGGGGAATGGGGAATGTGGAGTTGTTGTTTAATGGGTAGAGAGTTTTAGTTTTTCAAGATGAAGAGTGCTGGAAATTGGTTGCATAACATTGTGAATGCACTTAACATTACTGAACCGTACACCTAAAAATGATTTAGATGGTAAATTTATGTTATGTATATTTTACCACATTAAAAGAAATGGGTCAAGACAGCTTACGTGTGTATGCTATCTCTCACACACACACACACACACACACACACACACACACACACACACACACAGAGCTATATTGCAAGTAGTTATTCCATCTCTGCTTGCATATTTCTAGGGAGACAGAGCTCACTGCCTCATCAGGCAACCCCATGCATTTCTGGCCATCAGACTGTGAGAACCGTCTCCCTGATACTCACCTAATACGTCTTCCTGAAGCTTCTACTCTTTAGTCCTAGCTTTCCTTTGGGAACCAAATAAAATAAGCCTTATCCTTCTTCTATATAATGCCAACTCTCCAACCTTTGAAGCCAGGGTCCTCTCCCTATTGGGTTTTATGATTAGTCATTACTTATCAGGGCTTCAAGTCCCTTTTCTTCCTTTTGCCTCTGTCCAATCTCTCTTGTCTGAGCAGGAAAGAGTAGTGGCTTAAGAAGATGCTCAGACCATATAGGGAGCTAGCCATGGAATATGGACCAGTTATAATAACCACAGCTACTAGTCACTGAGCATTAGTTATACACCAAGCATCACACTGGTGCTTTAAAACGAACCCATCTCAACTGCATAACAATCCTATTATGTGGGTATTATCTTGCCCAGTTTACAAATGGGTTAACTGAAGTTCAGAGGAGTAAAGATACGTGCCCAGGATCTCTCAGTTAGAACCCCAGGAGCTGGCAGTAGAATGCAGGCTGCCTACGTTCAGGTCAGGGTGCTTCCCATTTCCTGACCCAGCTACACTGGATCGTTACTGAGAAAATCAGCTTCTGAGCCAAGGCAAGAGAGATGTCTACTTGCCTGTGGGGCCCACGCTGGGCCTCCTCTGCAGAGATGCCTCAGAGACTCAAATACCTGCTGGTTTCATCTGTGGGGCTGGTGGAACGCCTTGTCAAACAGCCAGGCATATTTTTGTCACTTTAAGAAATCAAGGCAATTTCTGCACTTGACAAAGGTAAAATCTTTAAAGCTTTGGAGGATTGGGAAGGGGAATAAAAAAAAGACATTAATAGAATGACATATTTTTAGTATAACACTTCAGAGAAAACTCTGGGGGAACAAAAAATAAAATGAATGACCTAAATATTTTTTTTTTATACTATGAGCTTCAAAGGAGTGGGTTGTGCTGGATATTTGAGTGCCCCAAATCTGTAAAGGATTTGAATATAATGGGAATTCTCTGGTAAACTGCACCTGCCTGAATGCTGGATTGACTAATTTTGAGCTGAGTGACTGTGGGCAAAATACTAAACCTTTCTGGTTCTCAGCTTTATAAATCTATAAAATAAGGATTGTGGTACTGACCTCACAAAATTGTGGTGAGATTTATATAAAACTGATATATATATATATATATATATATATATATATATATATATATATATATGCATGCATATATATAAAATTTATATTACATATTACATTTCTATAACATATTATATAATATAATGAATATATTGTATTTAATATTTATATTAAATCGATTATATTTGATTGAGTGAATGGGAAGTACAATGTGTGATAGGCAGGTTTCCAAGAAAAATGAAAACGTTTTCTTTTGATTTATTGGCAGACCTTTTATTTGAAAATTGGACAAATGGAAGTCATTTAGGAAGACTACTAAAATATCTTCTGTCATTTTTGCTAACTTCCTAAGAACTCAACAAATATCAATCCCACAGTCGACTGTGAATGTTCAGAGTTGATAGGTACCTCCTCCTTGTGGGAACTTTTAGGGGATCCTGGCTGGGGCATCAGGGATGTCAGGAGACCTGGACGCTGCTTCTGGCTTTATCACAGAGGCAGGTGCCACCCCAATAGCCATGTTCATTTCTGCCTTCCTTACTAACAGGATTCTGATTTTGTATGACTGGTGGCAATTTGCTGAGGGAAGGTGGGCTCAGCTCTAGAGGATTTATCATGATTATTAAAACCATCCATGGCAGTTTCATTCTTTTTTGTAGGTGACTGGTTTGGTGGTGGGCCCATGACCCAATTCTGGCCACTGGGACAAAAGAGTGGCTTCAAGAATTATTAAATGACAAGGCAAATGCACAGCTCTTTATAGAGCCCTGTAGTTTCTTCCAGGCAATGCCCACAGGTGTGTGCTCTGGTTTCCTATGTTTTTGGGTCCCCTCATACCTGTCTGGATCTCTCCATTACTAATTCCCACATCCTTTTTCAAGATATGCTATATAGCAGTGGGTAAAGATGAAAGATTAACAGGAATCCTGCTATTTGATTTCCTCATCAACTTCCTCCTTCCTACACTCCCCCAGGACAAAAGGTCCAAGTTTTTCTTTTCTTTTTCCTTACTGGAAGAAACTTCCTTTTCATCAAATTCTCCTCCATCGAGACTCATGGCTTAATGGCAGATGGATTGAGATAATTTTTTAAATTATATCATGGCACTATATTTAAAATTATTTTTAGTTTATTGCCAACATTTTTTAAAAAATTACAAAATTCTATGTATAAATCTAGAATTTTATCTTCTCTTAAAACTTAAAAGCTCTGGCAACAGGGAACTCACATTCTTTCATGGCATAATAATTGGCTTGAGCTGAAGGAGCCTTCCTCTCTTAAATGGTGCATGCACTGTCTGGTTCTTCACAGTCTGGACACTCCCCTTTGCCTTAGACCATGAATGCATCCGATTCATCCATCTGTGTTCTCTTCTTAGCCTCTTAGGCATTTAATTTTCTGAGATCCATTGCACTTCCTCAGTTCTATGATCAACACCTCTCTCAGCCCTCTCTGCCTTGTACCAAGCTAAGCACAGCCAGGGAATATAACGTATTACGGCCTGATAAAAGTATGATTAGTACCTGAACACAGAATATATCATAGATAATTATATAATCCAGTTAAGAACAAATAATTTTAAAGTAAAAAAAAATATATTCACAAAACCTTCTAAGAGTAAACATGTCACTTCCCTTCTGTTCTTCAAATTAGCAGTGGGACTGTGGGCAGCTTATGTGAGCCAACTGGACTATTTCCCCAACTGTGGCATGAGGCAGGCAGGACTCATTCCAGGGCCCTGAAATCACATGAGTTCAGCTCCATGAACATACATCCCAGCCGTGGGAAGGCTGACCCTCACCTTTAGGAAGTTTATGATCTAGCTGCAGAAACAAGGCAAAAGCAGACAGCATGAAATGCATCGCGAAGCACAGACCAATCACTGAGTTCCAGGAGCTCAGTGCCCAGAGTCAGAAGGAGCCTTAGAACGTCTTTTCTTCCCACTGACATCTTCACCTAACTACCCCCTCTTCTCTGAGAATACTATTCAGCTTCGCCCTTCCCCTTCCTGAAGGCCCCAAATCTGGTTGAGCTCCTGACCTCCACAGCATTTCTGCAGCTCTGTAGAATTGCTGTTTATTTGTCTTGCATTGTGCTGTGACTCTTAAGGGCCAGAAATGTAATAAATAATTTTTTTTGGCTTTCCCAGGATTCCCTAGCCATTATTTTGGTATAGTACTCACTCTCCTTGAGAGAACTATGCCATCACCCCATTCCATGTGGTTCTAATGAAATGACTGATAAAGATTTACATCACACACATATCCTCCCTCTGGTGGGCAAGTAAAATTAGGCCATATTACTTTTCCAGGGAATTTGAATCTTAAGGGAATTGACATGCTATCACAGAATACTGAAAGAGTTTAAATCAAATCATTCTTTCAGTAGAGTCCATTTGTTCCTGCTTCTGAGCTTCGCTGACCCATCCTGATTCTTCCTCTCCTCCCTTGGATGTTTAGTCTTTCCTCAACTCTGCAATCTCCATGCTACTTTCCTGTTTGTTGTTGTTGGTGTTGTTGTTGTTGTTTTTTAAGTTAGAGTCATTACTATCTGTTGCTTTTAACTGATTCTGGGATCAAATATTTTTCAACTTTAGTATCTATCATAGAGTATGAAATGTGGTGAGCTCTGGGGAAAAAATATTAAGTGTTTGTTAAGTGAATAAATTTCCTACTAATACCAGCATCCATCCTATGACAGATGGTCATCTCTCCTCTTTCTACTAGGCCATGGCAAACATTGGAGAGCTCAGTTTCTTACTAGGCAGCTCAGGCTATTGAAAAATTTCCCAAATAAATTATATCACACATCCCAAATTATTAGAAAGTTCTTCCCAAATGACTTAAAATCTTACTCACATTACTTTCCTCCAGCTACTCCTTGTTCTTTGCTGGGACCATGAGAATTCTTCCATCAGATAATTTCAGAGTCGGGGCTAGCCACATCTACGGTGTTTCAGGATTTGCTAAAAAGTCTCTAAGGGATAATAATATCTCCCATTTGAAAAGCAAATAATACCTAGAGGTGTTTTCAAAGCTCTTTCCCAACCATTAGGTAATTTATGCTCACAAAAACTCTGAGACTCAGATTGCTGTGGGATTACTAGTCTCCATTTTACATATCAGAAGACTCTATCCCAGAAAAACTGTGTAATTTTTTTTCTAGGTCACACAGCTAATAAAGGGCAGAGTTGACACTCAAAGCCTAATCTTTATGGCTTAATTCTCCTAACTTTTCCATTCTACCATAAGTCCCTTCCGTGATTACAATTCAGTGATGAAGATGTGATTTTAAAGGATTTACTCTGTTTCAGCCATTCTACCAGTCAGTTTAAAATATTTACTCTAATTTTTCCATCATCCAAGGGATATGTGATTATTTCTATATCATGGTTCAAAAGCTGAAGCTCAGAGCAGACAAAAGACTTCCTCAAGATCACTACGTAATAAGTATTAAAGCCAACAAGTGAACCCTGGATACAGGCATCAGACGTACTAGGAGTTGGATCATGCTTGTGTAACCACCCTGATTCCCAGAGAAATCATCATTAAATACTAGTCGATTCCCCAACTGAGAGTTTTTGGCATAGGGACTCAGCAAGGCCAACAGTTATTCCCTTATTCACGATCCCTGAGACTTGTGGGGCCTCCTTGCTGCTCTCCTCATCCACTTTTTAAAGTCTCCCCCGGCTTCTTCCCTGTGCATTTGCATTAAACAGTTTATAAAGTTCTATCAGGAGCTTTAGTTGCTGAATGATTTAAGAGGGAAGAGAGAAGACTGGCTACACACATGGGACACATTCAGGTCATTTTTATTGCTCCATTTGCGGGCAGCATCAACTTAACATGGAAAGTGCTTCCCACAGCTGTATTAGAACCAATAGAAACATCTGTATCCAGTTACTCTGCTTTTTCTCATACCCCTCCCCACTAAGGAATGGTGTTTTCTTAAAGTTCGTCTGTAAGGTTTTATTCCCAGCTCTGATAACACTATAAAATAATGGTAAAGTTAATTATTGGTGAATTAAAATGAAAGTGCTATCTAAATTCTTAGGACGTTCACATTATTATCAAATGAGTTTATTGTGATTAAAATGATTAATGACATTCCACTAAATACCAGAGAATTAAAATCATGAATACAATGAAGGTTAAAGTCTTCTCATCATTAGAGTACATCAAGGAAACGGGGATTGCTCTTCTTATCTGCTTACATTAGGGAAGAGACACAGAGCAAATAAAGAAAATCATTTGCATCTTCACAAACACAGAAATCTGGAGCCCATTTTCCTATTTATGTAGCATTTGGAACCAAAACATACTGTACAGGAGGAAAAACAATAGTTCACATGTAACTTAAACAAAATAGAAACCAACGGAACAGAACCGACAGGCT
>CM053502.1:34332668-34361081 GCA_028627145.1 Eidolon dupreanum
AGAGAATACTTCTTTCCCCAAAGTCCCATCAAAAGTCTGAGCTAATGCTCTGATTGGCCTAAATTTGAGCCAATCATTTTGGTTAGGGAGCAGTGCTCTGACTGTCAGGCCTGGATTGTGAGCCCAGCCATGTGATGAGTTGGAAGGATTTATGTCATGAACCACAAGGTTAGGTTCTCATCAAGAAAGAGATTCTCTTACCAGAAGATGAAAGGCAAACAAAAACTACAGATGAAGACTGCTGTCCTACTTTCCTGAAGGAGACTGACTTCATAAGAAAATAAAAATATACAACTTATTGGTGACTACCAGTGTCACAGAGTATTTCTGTGATTTGTATATGAAAGCCAACCCCTCCAGCTATCAACCTCACAACCAGCCTCTACCAACCCTGAGAACAGCCAGCTAGCTTTCAGTCACCTGAAGTCAGCAGCCAAAAAGCTAACTGAAATTCTGAAAGTGAATAATCCATAGTGCAATGCTATTTACCCAGGAAAAAAATTATTTGTCTTATTTTATTATATAAATTTCGAGCCCAGAAAGTTTGAGGGTTCAGAAAAATCACAATTCTACCACAATTCCAAGCAGGATCAATACCTTATTTTAAATATATTTATTTATTTAAAAAATCAGTTTCTCCCCACCTCCATTAAGTAAATACTGAAGAAATATTTTAGAAATGTATTTTTCGAAGAATACCAAATTTTTACTTGTCTCCCTCATTCCCCCCCAAAAAATATTTCAGTCTAACTCTGGTCATGAGATTAACTCTAGGTTAATTTGGAGCAAAGCTACAGAAAGCAAGGAGAACACCTGCTATGTGGCAAATCCCAGGGAAAGAGTCGTTTAAATTCCCTTTCTCTGGGAAACTTAGAGACATTCAATAATTTGTGCAGGGTCACCCCCAAAAAATGAAAGAGTGGCAATTTTGACATTCAAATACAGGTTCTTTTGACTCCAAATGCCATGACTTGTTTTTGTTTTTTGCTTTTTGTTTTTTTTTCCTATGTGAGATGTCCACATGTATTGTCCTTCAACAGGTTCTTAGTCCTGCCTTTATCTGGCTGATATTACAGATATCCTTGGGAGGCAGAGGCCCCCAGTGCAGACCACCACACGTTCTCCTGAAAGGCCACTGTGTGCATAGATTGTTAGGAAGCCCAGCATTGATTCCAAAATCCTAAACATGATCTACCATCCTGGATATCATCTGGCCCCTGCCTACTCTCTGACTTCATCTCATTTACTTCCTTCTTTACTTAACATGACCTATCACCCTGCAGGTGTCTTAGCAACTCAGTGGTACCCAGCTAGTTCCCCTCAATGTCTTCATATGTGCTGTCTTCACCTACCTGGCACAGCATTCCCCACACTCACATCTAACTGCTGTTCACCTTCAGATGTCGTTTTAAAGGTCACGCCCTTGAAGACGATTTCTCTGGATCCCAATAGGGTTAAGTTGCCCTGTTTTGTTTTCTCATGGCACACTGCACCATGCTTCTCTTCCTTAGCACTTAGGATAATGGCTAACTCATTACCCATGCAATTATTTGTTTAATGGCTATCTCTATTCATGTGCCCATTCACAGATATTTCTTTGAGAGTCTACTGCATGCCTACTAGGTGCTTACTGTCTGAAGCTAGGGCAGTGTGGGAAGATGAGCTCTGGAGGACTTGGATTTGGTCTGTCTTCTTCCTCCTGTATCCTCCAGCTCAGCCCTGTGTCCCACCCAGAGTAAGAATTGAAAGAATGAATAAATGAAGAAAGGAGAGAGCAGTGTTAATTACTTATGTTAAAGCTACACTCCATCCCCTTCATTGTGGGCTGACTCTAACCCTATTATCTCTGAGTCCCCAGCACCCAGCGTAGTGCCTGGATGGAACAGGAACTCAAAAAACACATATACTATTTAATGAATCAATGAATGATTCAAGCAATCAATTTAATTTGGCATATGCCTTCCTCATAGGTGTGCCCATTAATTACCAATTACCAGTGTTTACATTCCAGTGCTTAACCATTTTTTGCTGCTTCTATAAACTCTCTGGGATGAGAATTGGCTTCTCAAATGACTTCCTGCATAAATTAGCCCATCTGAAAGTGAGTGCTTATCCCCTGCTCTTTGAAATTCACATCATTCTCACCAACACCCTGCTCTGACTGTTCTTTAATTCCAGTCACCTGGGATTTCTCCTTACCTTTGTTGCCAGCCCCAGCCTAACGCCACTTATCTTATCCACCTGGATTTACATATCAGAAAGGTCTAATCAAAGCCTGCCTGATTGTCACATCCACCCCAGTTACAAATCTGCCATCTAATCAAGAAGCCATGCAGCAAATCAACATGCACTTCTTTCTGAAATCTTTTGCAGAAAAATGGGAGAGCAGCAGTCAGAGCTGTGAACAAGGACTGCAAGAGTCAGCCAGGGGAAAATACTCTCCCAGCTGTATAACACTGGGAAGAAAGGGACTAGACAAAATGCTTTGTCTGCAGTTTGATACAACAGTGAGTGTGGGAGGGAACAACTAATGACCACAAAGTAACATATTTCTAACCTGTGGAGCCTAATGGCATTTCCACCCTGGTGTTCCCAGGATCTACAAGGCTATAAAGTTAGATTCCGTGACCCTTTAGTCCAACACTTTCTTTCTATATTTTAAGAGGAAGTCAGCTTCGGACAGCCAGGTAACTAAGAACATTAACTTCTACTGCATTCTTAGAACTGGCAGGCTTTGCAGGCACGATCTCGTTAGACCCTCATGAGTCCTATTTTGTAGATTCTTTTATTCTTCCCTTAATACAGATAAGGAAGACAAGGCTTAGCAATGTAATTTTCCCCATCCACAGAGCAAGTAAGCAGTGAAGCCAGGACTAAAACTTAGATCATTTGTTCATGCAGAAAATAATTTTAATTTTTCATTCTACTAGGTCAGTGCATCTCAATCTGTAATGTTCATACGAGTCACCTGGAGATTTTGGTAAAATGCAGATTATGATTCTGCAGATCTGGAGTGGGGACCTACTTTCCTAGCAAGCTCCTAGGTGATGCTGCCAGTGCACCGAGCACAGGTAAGCCTGACTCCACCACTCTGTGTGACCTTCAGCAAATCATTTAACTTCTCTGAGCCTCAGTTTCTTCATCTATAAAACAGAAATAATAGTACTTATCTCATAGGTGTGTTTTAAGGATTAAACAAAATAGTCTATTTAAAGATCTTAGCATAGTCCCTGGTCTACTTAGCAAGAGAGAAACCGCTCAGCAAGTGTCAGACATTGTAATAGTCAAAAACTCTGTATCAGACACTGTTCTGGAGATACAGAGATGAAAAAACATGCTCTCTGGCCTCAAGGAGTTGCAGTCTAGTGATAAGGAAAGATGGGCTGAGATGGGCAGTGAGAGGGGGCCATGGGAACGCAGAAGACAGCTTCCTAACCTAGGTGTGGAATCAGAGAAGGCTTCAGAGAGACCATCTTTTTTCTGCCACCCCCAATGCATGTGAGAGGGCGGAATCAAGGTAAATGGCCAACTGATCTATGGTCATTGCTGGACACTGAAACAGGGCAGTTCCTCATCCATGGGCTGAGTAGCCTTTAGGAGTTGGTGGAGTCTGAGATGAGCCTCGCTGATTCCTGCAGAAGGATTCCTCCCAAAGGATTTCCTTAGCACTTGGGGTTTCCTCTTCCAGGGCCTGGAATTCCAGTCAAGACTCTCAACTCATTCGTTTATCCATTGTTCATTCATTCATTAATTCATTCATTGACATATAACTCCCTTATGTAATACAACTCTAAATCTTTCTCCTGCATCTTTTCATACATGTTTTTCTCTTTATCCCTTTCCAAATTCTATCCAGCCCCAAAGACCTACCATATAATTCACAGCTGCTAAAAGTGAGTGAAGGTTGCTTGCATTGAAATCTTCGTTATTAGAACTGAAACTTCCACTGAGATACTTACCTTTTATTTGAACTTCTTTTTATAAGGATATGGTTCAACAAGCCTTTCTATAATCAAGAAAACAGAAGCCAAAGTGAAATGACCTGTGAGTGAGTGGCAGCGCCTTGACAAGAAGCAGGTTTCCTGATGCTCTCCTCCTCCAACACTCTGAGCAGGAACTTAAAATGCACAAGGCAGGATACACGCCCCACCCTCCCTTCCCTGAGGCAATCTTGGAAGGCTGGTAATACACTTGGCATCCTCTCCAGAAGCGCTGGGTATAGCCAGTGCAAGGCAGTATCTGCACCTTGAATTGCACAGCTCTCTATTTGGGCTGGAGTCAGCTCAGTCATTGACAAATAGCAGTAAGGTGCTCGGGGCTATTACAAAATACTGCTGAGCAAAATGGAGATACTCTATCTGCTGACAGGTTTGTTGTGATGATTTGGTATGATAATGCATGTAGAACATCTTAGCAGGTGCTCAACTGGTGGTATTTCAAGGGTTTTAGAGCAAAGTTTACTCATTCCTCAGTTTAAAAAAAATTTTTTGGCTGGTTGGTTGCACATGGCCCTGAGGCTACACACAGTGAAGGTCCACAGCCCTCTGGAATCTGCACCCCATGTTCCTCCCTAGTTTCCAGGCCTTATGCCCATGACAGTTCCTCTCAACCCTCTATTCCACTCTCAAGCCCTGCAGAGGAACTTCCAGTAAATTCTCTGTACTCCACTGCCCTTGCTTTGGACCATTGCTTTGCCAGGAGTGTTTTGCTAATTCCTTCCTTACCTCCAAAAGCACCCTTCTTCTGACCCATTAAGTCTCATCCTTACATCTCTAATCAGGTCTCATTTTTGATACCTTATCAGGGAAGACGCCTCCTCTACTCCCCAGTGTCTCACAAAGCCCAGGTGGAGTCTCTGTGCTGTCATAGCAACCATCCTCTATCATACTCTATCATGTGACTGTCTACTCTTCCACCATTTCTGCACCCCTCACAGGATTTAGGTTCAGTGCGGGCAGGAGCTGTCTGAGATTCTTTGTTCACCATCCTCTCTCTCTCATCCCACTCAGGGCCTGGCACAGACTGAGAACTCAATAATAGCTGTAAATTGAATGGATCACAATAGCAATAAAAATATTGAGGACAATTTAAAAAATGTCACCACTGTAGGCTAAGCATGACAAATGGGCTTGTCTCATTGTTGAGACAAAACTTTACATAAATAATTTCATTTCTAGACTTTCTAGAGCAAAGCAGTATTTAAAATAAAATAAAATAGAAAACAAACTACCGGGTGCCTGAGAGCAGAGGTATTACAGCCAATGCTGCTTGTCTGGATTCAGGTTTGTCAATACAAAGTACATCTAGCTAGAGTGGGGGTGGGTTTAGACGGGGCCTCCTTGAACCTCAGAGAGAAAGCCACCCTCTAAATCTCCATCCCTGAAAAGCCAGAGCTTTCCTTTCCTAGCACCTATAGAATCACATTAGCATAAGCATTGTCATGTAATGAGTTGTCAGGCTGAAGATGTAATTATTGCAAAGCGAAGAAAAATTTCAAAAGTTGAGCTTTAATGGAAAAATGAGATGGGAGCTCTGGCGTTCAAGTATAAAACAAACTTTTTAATATTCATTCCTCTTCCACTCTTTGAAATTCACCTTCAGAGCTCCAAGGTGAACAGGGGGAAAAAAGTTCAATAATTTTCAAATCCTAATTATAATTCATCACAGGTGATTAAACAAGGCTGTGGATATTTGTTGCTCACCACTTTTTTTTCCCCTTACAGTGGACATTTAATTTTAATTAAAGAGGGAGGTTTTTTGTTGTTGTTTTTTTAAAAATGATGTCTGGTTTCCTGTGCTGTTTTTTCTCTGCATAGAGCCTCAATTCCTCCAACCTTCATTGTTACTGAACAGAAAATACTGTACACATATTAATGCCTTTTATTTTGATTGAAAGCCTACCAGTTCCTCCACCTTCTGGGTCTCTACATGTGAGGGAGCCCATCCAAATGCCACAGGCTGCCTTTCCAGGTCCCCATAATTTAGCCAACACAGCCTCTTAAATCTCTGAATCTTAAGTTTCTTTACCTAAAAAATAGGGGTGATAATTATGATTTAATTTGCTATCCAAGGCTGGTTCCCTGGGAAGTTAGATCATTCCTTCCATATCTACCTTATAGGACTAATGCTCACTATGACATCAAGTAATCTATAAAACATTCTCTAAATGTTGGCTATTTTTGTTATTGGTAAACATTTGTTCATTCATTCACTCAACAAACATACTGAATTCTTTCTGTATAACAGGCACTACGCTAATTTCTAGGGATTAAAAAAAGAAAATGAACCATATGCCATCTGTCACCAGGAGGACTGACCCAGTTTAGACAGGGAGACAGACATGAGAACAAATAGTTTTGATTCCATATGATCCTCACAGAAATGTTCAGAGGTGAAAAGGAGATGGGATTAGGAGTTGTGTAGCTTTGTAGCTGTATGACTTTGGGAAAGCCCTTTAACATTTTGGGACTCAAAATTCATCGCATAAAAAACAGGGTCAATAGTATTGTTTTTACCAACCTTTGAATACTGTATATAGGTTATTTATTTTTTCCATCCTACCTTCCATAGATCACCTATGCTGCAGTCACACTTCCTAGCCTTTATGTCTGTGATTGCCCCTGCCTAGGAGCTTTCCTCATTTACATGTCTAGCATACCTATACACACTCTTTGAAAGTTAGGATAGATGCCAAGACCCGTGGACACCTTCTCACACCCCTCAGGAGGATTCAATATCCCTGATACTATTTCTATAACACTTCTCTGTTCTTATCACAATTTCAGCCTATAGCCTGTAGCACATGGTGATTTGGTTGTTTGATTTGCTCGCCCCCAGATGGCGAGCTCTCTAAGGACAGAGTCATAGTTATTTCTTTATTTCATGCCTACGAGGTGCTGAAGAACAGTTAATGAATGGATGAGAGCATGTCTGTTAAGATTGCTTGGTTGCACATAATAGGAATGAATTTTGGCTAACCTAAATGAAAATATAAACTTACTGGAAGAATATCAGGTAATTAAAATTTGGCAACGAGGCTGGAAGACCAGGCTCATGGATTGACAGACAGAAAAGAGGGCACATGTTGGGACCTAGGAAGCAAGAACTGATGGATCACAGACAGGGAAATCCACTCCAATAATCTTCCCATCATGTGTACACCATTCTAGATAAGCATGCCTTAAGAATCTGATTAGATAGGGAGGACAGTGTATCTTGAATGTCATTCCTTTTGATTGTTCCTAAAGGAAAGGTCGACCCCCAAAGGGAATTTTGGATGCTAGTTCCGAAAGAAGGGAGTATGAGTACAGGGTAGCTCCAGATAACCAATTTCTACCATAGACTACTGAGTGGATAAATAAGTGCCTAGAATTTTGTGACTGACTTCTTTCTGAATCCCAGTATAAGGCACAATGCCTATTGATAAGTGATAGTCTTTATTCAGACTTATTCTGAGACCTAATCTGGAATTAGTTTTAGAGAGGTAGGCTTTGATGCTTAGCTCCCACTGGAGAGACTGAATGCTCCCTTGAACACTTAAAGTTAGTACCTTCTATATAGGGCTTTCTGCCAGATGGTGTGAGGCTTGATCTAATCACTTTGACCATCTTCACAATTATCAGTCTTCTTGTTTGATAAATCAATTGAGAGAGGTCCAAATGAGCCATCGAGATGCCCCAGAACAGTCATCCTGGACTAGCAGATACAACTGAAGTACCCTTATTCTGTTGTTCTTTAATAGTGCAAATTTATAGTTGTGTATTTTTCTACTTCCTATTTTGTATTGGTTTCTGAAGCTTCAGTCTCCATTAAGATCAAGTTTACACAAGAGGCTCTAAGTAGAGCAAACTCAAGTCAGGCATTTTTGGATTGAACCCAAAGCCCCTGATAATTCACAGGTGAAGAGGATTAATTTCATTACCATGCTCCTGACACACCCCTTTCAAAGTGGTTTAACACTGCTGTTTAGTAAATGTTTTTCGCTTTCTGCTTCTGGTACTAGCCATATTTGCATATTCATCAGTAGTGTGTGCACAGTATTAAATACGGCAGTTACAGCACTCCTCATTCCTGATTCCCTTTTTGAATACTGATACCTCTTCCTCTAGCTGGAGCCATACTTTTCTCAAGGTCAGTCCTTGCTGGCCTCTCCCTGGGGAACTGGAAGTCTCCACTGCCCTGAACAAGCCATGTGCAGCTGCTTTCTGCCTACTGAGTGGGTGTGACTCTGTGAGACTTCGGTGGGTATGGTGGGAGGGGGTATACATAGAAAACATGCATGTGGGATGAGCAGGCATGGGGTGTACACTGGAAGTGGACACAAAATCGCTGTTTCAGGTCTAGGCTCTGACACCTGCCTTGATGCTACTTGCTTCTACCCACTGAGCTGCAGCATCCTCATTTATGCATGAGATGAAGTTCCCCTTGCTGCTGTACTAAGGGCAGGCGATTATGTATACGAAGGCACTCTGTCAACTATGAAGTATATAGAAAAGTAACACATTTTTATATTTATTTTTTGTTCTATTCCAAAATAATGAGATGCAGCCCATGTTCTTCTATCCCATGGAGGGATGGAGTGTGTGTGCGTCGAGGGGAGAATTGAGGAGCGGGGGGCGGGGGGAGAGAGAGAGAGAGACAGAGAGAGAGAGAGAGAGAGAGAGAGAGAGAGAGAGAGAGAGAGAGAATCCCTGCTAGCCCCAAGCTGTACAAGTTATCCCAGCTGAGACCTCAGACATCATTTCCTAGTAGACATGAGCCTTCCCCAATGTACCTTGTCTGAATTATTGATCCAAAAGATCATAAAATATGGTAATAATAAGTCGTTTTTAGCCACTGAGTTTTGGGGTAGCTCATGATGTCTCGGTAAGTAACTGCAACATATTTGACTTTTCTAGGTGTTCATCTGAAGCAACACCCACTAGTGTCTGTATATCAGGGAGGCATCTCCACTCCTCCCTAGGGAAAGAGGGGGACTAGATTTTCAGCTAAGAAAATCTCTCTGCACAAATCCTGTTTCAACCCTGTAATAACTGACAATTTCATGTCCTTAATGCTGGTGAGAGGCACAAGAACAGTGTAGCTTGTTTTTACTTATTTCCTTTGTTATATTTTCACTTGAAACATTCTACTGTACCTGCGTGCCTTGAACAAATCTTTCCAAATAACACGTGGTTTCAAAAATAAATAATACAGATAATTCTTAATAAGAAGAATTGCCATGAAAAATATGAAACAGGCCAATGGGACAATGTTAGTGGTCAGGCGGGCACACAATGCTGTAGCTAGAATGGTCAGGGAATGCTTCTCTGAGGAGGTGACATTTGAGTAAAGAACTGGAAGAAGGAGGCAATGCTCCCTGAGCTAAAATAATTTTTCTTTCCTCTGACCTCCTACTGTTCTTTGTATGCCTAGTGGAACATCTATCACAGCCAGCCTGCCCCCAGATATTTATTTCTGTTTCTCTGTCTTCCCAGTAAGATTGTGAGGGTCTGGAGGACAGAAATTATCTTACTTATCTCCATATTCTTCTATGGTCTTGCATATAACAGGTGTTCAGTAAATGAGTGCTAAATGAAATGCAAATAAAGTTGAGAGTGAATTAGAGGACTTATTTCATATAGGTATTTACCCAGAAGCTGTGTCAAGGTCCTTCATGGACATGCAGTTAACTACATGGGAAAGGACTAACTGCACTATCCAGCAGTATTTTAAGGGTTTGCTTCAGTGAGAAGATGCTGTATTATAGCCCCACTTCAATGGAAAAGCCTTTATATATTATATAGACACATTTTCCTAACTCCAAGTGCGAGTTCTACTTCTTGTCATGGCATGTGTTTGCATGAGGATTCGTTTTAGTGTTGCCCAAATCCAACAGGCTTCCTCTGATCTTTAAAAGTAAAACAATTTGGCTACTCATTCATTTTCTTGTCCTATCTGTAATTATTTATAGTATTTCCTTATTTATAGAGTTAAATCTCAGACTCTTTACAGATAATTTCTTTCTTCAGTTAGTATCACTGAACACTGATGCTTTCTTTTAAACACAATCTAATTCCTAAAGCAAAATCTTGATTGATGGTTATGGATACCGTACTCATGTTTTGCTTTTTTATCTAAAGATCTTCACTTAGCCGTAACTTGTAGGCCAATATTTTTTATGATATATTGATAAGTCATCAAATCAATTTTGTGGGTTATGACCAGAATTTCATTTAAATTAAATTGAATAACAGAAAATATCATAGTATATCAAATTTAAAGGTATGCTTTTTTAAGTTTTGTGTTTGGTTTTCTATGTGTCTGTACACATACATACATTTGTACTGGGTCACAGTCAAAATGGTTTAAAAGTTACTATGACTTAATATGGCCAAAATGAATCCATTATCTTCTCTTTCAATCTGTTCTTCCTTTTGCCTTCTCTATTTTTAAGAGTTATTACCTACCTAGTTATGTAAACTAGATGTCATAAAATCTTTTAAATTCACACTGAAAACATAAACGGAATTTATCCCTTCTGTCCTTTCCAAAAGCCTATGCCTTAGATCAGATTCTTGTCATCTCTTGACTAACCATGACATTACCCTTGCCTTAGTTCTTCTTAGTTTGAGCTCAGCCCTGCCTAGTTCAAACTTTCTCTAACTGCTTGAATAGACCTTGTCTATGTGAAGAATTTGGTTGGACCACACACATCTATTTCCTCTTCCTATATTTGATCTCATTAAAATGAAAGTAAAAGAGTAACAAAAACGGGGGGGGGGGGTTGATAAAGAATAAATGAGACATGAGACATGTAAGCAAATTTACAGAAGTCTCAAAGCAGCTGGATGATAGGTCCCTTATCAAGAAGTCTGGTTATGACTGAGGGGCGTGGACTCAGCTGACAAGGATGCTCACCAACCAGACAGAATCACGAAGTGTTCAGGATTCAGATTTGTTACGTAGAACAAAGCATAGAATGTGAGGGCAAAAAGAGGAATTGCCAGACAGACAACACCCTTTCTGTGTCCTCCCTTCCCAAATATAGCATGTAATACCCTAATACCCAGGCATACACATTTCCAGGGAAAAAAGTCTCTATACTCTAGAGCCACTCCACTGAGAGACGAATGAAAAAAAATACATATGTATATATGTATACATACAGTTTACATATCATATACAGAATATATATGATATATAAAAGTATAAATATATAAAAATTAAATATATTTAATTTATATTATACATATATAATTATGTTTGTAATTTATTTTATTTATATATAATAATGCAACTGGTTAAATTTCTTCATCTGAAAAATAAGGTCACCTCCAGCTCTGACAATCTATGATTTTCTCTGGCATGTGCAAATTTATATCTGTTCTCTGATCATTAAACCAACCTGCTGAACAGATATTTCAAAAAAAATGCATTGCCCCCTTGGGCTTGAGCTTCATCACTGGTAGAATCCTGAAGGAATTTTCAATAAAGCATTTGAATTCTCAAATCTGAGGGCTTGGTAAGCCATGGGAAAAAACATAAACTTAGAATAGACTTGCGTTATAAACCATTTTATTACTAATAGCATTTAACTATTATTTTTTAAGTGCTTGTGATAGCCAGATATTTGACTATATATTTAAACATGTAATCACACTTGGTATTCACAAAACTTATCAAAGTGAGCTTTATCATTCCCATTACACAGAAGGAGAAACTAAGGTTCAGAGAAGGTAAGCAATTTCACAATATCACAGAGCTAAGCAAGTTGCAAAGGCAAGTTTCTACGACAAGTCTACCAGACTGTAAAACAGAGCTCTTAACCCCTACATTCTACTACCTAGTGGTTCAGTTCTTCTTTTAGCTTCAAGTCGATTCCCCTGTGCCTCAGTTTCCTCATCTGTCAGGTGGGAGAAATCCCTGAATTTATTGCCTTTAAGTTGTGGGTATATAGGATATTGAACCTATTTCTGCTTTGATAAAGTTATATGTGTCATAAAAATGCAAGTTGTAAATACGCACTGCAATTTGAATGTCTTTAGGTATAAAGTTCAGAAGAGTTCAACTCCCTGTGACCTTATACCAAGCCTACTTATGTCTCTTGTTCTTTACTTAGAGCCTATAGGCACTTATATGTGCAATCCTCTGACTAGAGGCTGGAAGCTAATGACACAATAAATACACTTGAAACAGTTCATTAGAAAGTGTTCCTTCATGCCTCTCCCTTTTCTTACCTAATTGGCCTACAGAAATGGATCCTGGTTTCCTCCTCTGGAAATTCAGGAGAGTTACTGGGTGTTTTTGTGGATATTAAATAAAGTAACACGGAAGCACCTTGAATATTTTAAAAGGCGGAAGAAATGTAAGGTACTATTTTAACAAACAACATATTTTGCAAAAGTTTAAGCATTATGTCAAAAAATAAACTTAGAAACACAAGCACCACCATATTTTTACACTCCAGATGTTAAAACATCTTGTTTAGTCACTTCAGTATACATCTCAAACTTAAGATCAATTTGTTGAAAACATAAGTCCTGTTGTATTTTAAAAATAACATACTCTGGACAAAGAAAATTCTTCTAGACAGGTGCAAAATTAGCACTATTTATAAATGGCTGCAGAAGTGGGTATTTACTGGCTACCCACTACTGCCGGGCACTGGGCCCAGAATAGTCCTATCATGTGCTCACCTAGAAGGGATGCCTTGTGCGCCCTCAAGCCCTTGATCCCCAGAGCCCTTTATTCACGCATAGCACTTTGTTGCTGTTGATTTGCCCTCTCTCCTGGGCTGAGCACTCTGAAGTTAGAGGCTGTAGTTATCTTTCATTCTGAGCATATGGTAGGCTTGAAAGATACTCCTGTTAAGTTCATATGGTTTTAAGCCACTGAGTCTGTCACACTTTGTTACAGCAGTCATAGGAAACTAATATAACATCCTCCTACTCTCCACTAGAATGTAAATTTTATGAAGACAGGGATTAGTGTATAGCATGGTACTGAGATCATAGAAGACATTCAAAAATGGTTTGTTGAATCAGGTTATTAATACATGAATGATCTGTTTGTATGTGTCTTCCATGCCAGACTGAGAGTGGCTTGAGGGCATGGATCATACCTTATTACTATTCGCATACTTATCACCATTCCTGTCTGCCACACAGCAGGCAAGTCAACCCAATGAACTGAAGGAAGTAGCATTGCATTTGTCAAATTGAATGATCTGGAGATAGTTGATAAAGTCATGGTTAAATATGTTTCATATGTACATAGTCTTTTAAAGGAAAACTGGACTGTGTGTAGTATGAGTGGAGCAGGTAGTAGAGTTTTCTGTTTTCCATATCTGACTGGAAGCTCTCAGCATGCAGCTAAGAGTAAAGGAGTCCAGTCGTGAGTGAAAAGACATGCACTTTTTTTTATTCTCATTCCATTTCAGAACTCTGTCTCTAATAAAAGGATCTGAGACCTCCTCATGCTGAAACCCCTGTGCATGAGGCACTGAGAGCCTAACGAGGATGGGAGGGTCAGGAAGGCCTTGAGCCTCACTCAGCAGCTACCCCAGGAACCCTAGGCTCTGCTGGATGTGCCTACCCCATGTGCACAGGCTGTTTCCCACAATGCAGTTTGCTTCTGCACTCCATGGATTAGCTAGGGCCGATTAAGTAACCAATTTATGTTCTCCAAGCTGTTTAAATGCATGCTGCGTCTGCATGATAGATGGCTATGGCCTCCTCTGAACCATCATTCCTTCCTCACGATTTTTTTCTCCCTTTCAAAAATAAATATAAAAAGGAGTCTAAAATAATACTGCAAAGGAAACAAGAAATTCAAAAATCTCGCAGCTAATTCTAATGAAGTCGTACAACCCAGATGGCATGAATAATTCTACCTATGTGAGGGCTGACAGAGATGTGGGTCACAGGCCCACTGGAAAGCAGGGCTGCACAGCAGAGTGCACATGGGTCTTGGAGCCAGAGAGGCCTGAGTCCAAATTCCAGATGGGCAGCTGTTAGCTCTGCAGGCTTGAGAGAGTCACCTCCCCTCTCTAGTCTTCCATCTTGAAAAATGGGGATATGATGTTTAACTTTGAGGTTGATGTGAAGTTTAGAAATACATATACGAATACCTGCACATAAGTAACTCAAATTAGAATCACAAACTTAGATTTCCACAGGAGCCTGACAGGTAGCATAAAGGAGAGGTGGGACCTGTAATGGACTGGCGAGCGCATGTCCCTTCTGAAGAGGCAGCTGCTGCTGAGGTTTCTCCAGCTGGGGGTGATCATGTGGAAACAAGCACCCTGACATGCCAGAGCTGCCCACTTTTCAAGAGAAGCAAGAATTATTATTTTTTAAATGTGAAATCTCTTAAGCTTTAGATGTTGACAATAAATTTAATTTTAAAAAATACAGATTAAGTCAAATACAACATCTATGAATAGAACCTGGCTTGAGATCCATCAGTTAATGGTTTGTACTCCAAATTGTCATTATTATTATTGTAACTTGGGAGAAACTTTTAAGAACAGAAAATATCATACTGCCTTAAGAAATGCTTTCAGGTGGAAGCATCATTTATTAATACTGGTCTATGATAACTGCCTGTGGTGAAATGAAGAAAAAAAAATGAGTTTATCTTATCTTCTCACCAAAAGCTAAATTTACTCCATTTAAAACATTTTAAAAGTTGTTTTTATTATTATTTTTTTTTGTGATAAAGTCTTTCTTTAGGAGATGATCATGATGGAGGCTAATAAGTTTCCGTTGTTTTTCATGTCCTCACTAGGAAAAATTACAACTTGGCAATACTATATTGGACTCCCTTCCTTTTAAAATTTAGTTTTACTGTTTTTTATCCTCAGGCTGGTTGAGGGCATTTCTACTAATGTGGATTTTTTTTGCATGAGCTATGTTCATACTGGATATAGTAAAATCTGTTGATTACTCTTCATTATCCTTTCTCCCTTCTTCCTTAGTAAGAGACTATTCCAGCAGGCCTGTGATCACCAAGAATAAAGACTGCATTTTATAGTCTTCTTACAGCAATGTGGCCATGTAGCCAAGTTCTGTTCAATGGTAAGCAGAAGTATATTGAGACAGTTTCTTAAAACTTTACTCAAAAAATGAATAGCATGTACCCTTTGGCTTTTCTCTCCTTCTTTCTCCATCCTGCTACTTAGAATATGGGTGTAGTGGCCTGGAGAGCCATCTTGGATGGCAGAGCAGGAAGCTGAAACGAGCCTGGATCCCTGAGGACTTCAGGAAATAGAACTGCCAAATTGGCTGTGTATTGTTGACATCAGACTTTTCTGTAAGAGAGAAACAGCCTTCTATCTTCCATCTTGTTTAAATCACTGTTAATTGTCGGTCTCTGTTACTTGCAGCTGTCCCTGATCTTTACTGATACATTCAGGAAATGTTTCTAACTGGGAGCTATTATTTGTGCCAAATACTTGTTTTGGATTAATTTCTCATGTTAATCAATAAGAGGAAGTAAAAACTGAGTCAAAGAAAAATTGTTCTTTCGGACATCGCTGGGCTTAAAAATAATCTCTAAGCAATCCTTAATGATATTGTAAACATACTTCTCAAGTTTTAGCAATTGAAAATCACCTAAGGGATCTACAATGGAACCACAATGACGTCAGGTCACCTGCTATGCCACCATCAGCATGTACCGGCATCATTAATAGTTCGCTTAAAAGTACATACAAATGGACCTTTACTGAGATTATAAAAATGTGCAGGTCATCATCTCTCACAACCCAAATGATGTGAAGTGACACATCATGTTCTTCCAGGCAATTCACAGTGAAATATTACCATCACAGTTGATCTTTGAGGGCTGAAGTACTGAAATGGTACCATATATACCCACAGGTGATGTGTAATGGTACTTATTATTACTATCTGCAAGTGACTATGGAAATAAAATGAATGTGAATTTCTTGAGAAAAGGCACTGTGGCTTTTACTCTCTTATCCCTAGTACTTGCTCATTATTCTTACATTGTACCTCTCTTTCCCTTGCTCACTCATCTGACACTTTTTTTCTTTGTTTTTCATTCCTGCCTCTGGGCTGTTACATTTGCTGATTTCTTCTGCCTGGACAGCTCCTTTCTAGGCCCTTCTCCTAGATTCTTTCTCACAGTTCAGATCTCAGCTCAGATGTTACCTCCTCAGAGAAACCTTTTCCATGACCTATGAATTTTCCCCAATCACTCTCAATGGCACTTAACATCATCTGAAATTATTTATTAGTTTCCAGCATATTGACTATCTTTATTCTACTTAGAATAAGAGTAGGGACCTTGTCAGTTTCATTCACCTGGTTCCTCACAATGTGATCTGGCATATGGTAAGCACTCAATGTATAGTCAAATGAATGAATATTGAACATGGCACAATTACCATAGGCAATCTATGGGATTATACAAGAAATCTATAATGTTCGATAAGTACTTACAGGAAATCCATAATAGCAGTGCAGACATTATAGATCATCTATGGGCACCTAAAAGTCACCTGCTCTGAAACTACAAATCCTTTCAGACTTTTTAAAGGGGATATGATACCCTATGGGGCAGGGGTCCCCAGCCCCAGGCTGCAGACCAGTACGGTCTGTGGCCTGTCAGGAACAGGGCCACACAGCAGGAGGTGAGTGGCGGGTGAGCAAACAAAGCTTCCTCTGTATTTACAGTCTCTCCCCAGTGCTAGCATCACTGCCTCAGCTCAACCTCAGATCACTGGGCATTAGATTCTCATAGGAGCACCAGTCCCTGGTGCCAAAAAGGTTGGGGACCACTGCTCTAGGCAATCTGTGATGGACCTACCACTCTAAGTGTTATGAAATGGGTCTATGGGATATTTATAACTGCTTGGTAGAGGAAAAAGAAAAGGCACTTCACAGACTGCCACCACAGAAACATGAGTAAAAGCACAGTGGCGTGAGAAGTGCCTGGATCCTTGGGGAATGAGGCATAGGCAGGGCTGGAATGTCAGCTGTACCCTGAGCCTGGCAGATGACTAGAGGTTAGTATGTGGTCAAACTGTGGAGGGAGGGCTCTGAGGGGATGTAAAGGAGTTTCACTTCATCTCTTCTCTCTGTGTATCAGATTCTTCACCTATAAAATGAACTGGCTATGCTATATTAAGGATGCTAACGAGCCAGTGGGACATCATTCTCTCATTCTGTGTCAGTAGTAGACATTCTTGGTGCCCTGCCCAGACCCCCTTCACTGAACTGGTGCACCCACCTCCCAGCTGCTGTGAGTGCTGGCTGCTAATGACTCACAGCTGCTCCTCTCTCCTAAGAATAGCCTTCTGCTGAAGAGAGTCACGGGGCTGGGAGGTTGTGCACCATCACCACTCCCGCTGGCCACAGCCAATGACTGACCGCGTGCATACAAAAGATCAGTTCCCTGGCCTCAGTGCATACTCTCGTGGACAGGCTAGTCCTCAGCTGAGCCTACATCCTTGTTTAGCTTTCTCCCCCTGCTCCAGCCTGCTCTCCTCTCTCCCCTTTTCCTGAGAATCCTCCCTCAATAAATCACTTCCTCAGGAATCCCTGTCTCAGACTTGATGTCTAAGGCACTGAGACCAGTCCCTTGACACACATCACTAAATTGATCACACTACTCTTTCCCTACAAGCTCAGATTCATTCTTAAAATTGTACTCACAGCTATTCAAGCAACACTGCCAATCCGCTGCTATTGGCATTGGAGAGAAAACCTGTTTTCCAGCTCTAAGATACGATATCTCTAAGGTCCCTTCCTTTGCTGACATATATAAGAATGGCACTTTTTAGGTGACTTAAACATGTGCTGTGACTCAGGGTGGGGAAGCAGGGAGTCGGAGGTATTCATCTGGAGGAATTTCAAAGTTTAGTTTCCCTGAGACTTAACTTCTATGCTTAATTAGTCCATTCATGAGTGATCTCCTGCTGTAAAAGAGACCAGGTACCTGATTCCAGTCTCCTAGCACAAAACTGGGTACACAGGGCATGCTCTCCAAACATGTGGTGACTCCTACATTAAGCCAGCTTCTCATTTTACCCAGAAAACCACTTCCTGCTGATTAGATGCAAGGGGATGTGAATGTGAGGCTGACAGCAGAGATGCAAAGAGGACCAACTGAAGGATTTCTCCTTTGGAGCAAAGGACTCCAGGGAAGAGATTTTCTTCCTCAGGAAAAGGAAACAAAAATTCACCCACCCTGTAAAACCCACTGAAAAACACCACACTAAAACAGCAGCAGACTGGTTGGGAAGACTTCCCCCAGAGTTGGTTGGAAAATGCTCTGGTAAAGGAGAGGTGAGGGAGGAGCCCGTGTGAGTTCTGGTGCTCTGCCTTCTCCTGTGACAGGAGGTAGTGACTAAAGTGATACAGCTGTCACTGGGGGTCTTGGATGGTGCTGGATTCTGTGGTGGGACCAAGTGATGGAGACAGCAGATAAATGAGAAAGAGTCTCAGGCAGCCTTTCTTAAAGTATACTTTCTGGAACTAATGTTTGGTAAAATATTAACAGCGATTACATAAATACTAACATTATTTGTAATTTAATTGCAGGATTGATATATACATATAAGTGGGTGCGTATTTTTAAACTGGTGAGGAAGGTGAGCAGAGTGGATAAGAGTTTGATTCTGGAGGCTGATTGGGTTCCAATCCAGGCTCTACAATAACTGTGTGACCTTGGGCAAATGATTAACTGCTCTGTGCCATGGTGCTATCATCTTTTAAAATGAGGATAGCAATAATATCTCTCCTCATAAAGTTGTTATGAGAACTCAATGAATTAGCCTTTGTAAAGCACAGATAGAATGTGCTATGTATTTGCTAAATAAATAACACGTTCATCTTATCAAATGTATCAGAAAAAAAATGGGTTAAAGTGACTTAATGCAGGACTCTTCAGAACCTGAAATATTACTACTATGTCTTAGGACAGGAATATGACACATAGCAGTTCCAGAGCCTGTTTTTTTGTTTTTTGTTTTTTCCCCCACAAACAGGATAAGTATCTGTGAAACAGTTAACAAAACGCTATTTTAAGGGGACAGTTCTATGAGGTGAGGAATAAAGGGAGTACACTCACTTTTACTGAGAGCACCTGGCACATGCCAGTGCTGTGTCAGGAGCATTATTTATCTTGTCCCCTTTCATCTAACTATAACCTTAGGAGGCTATTAAGCCCCCCATTTTATAGACAAAGAATCAGAGCTTCAGAGAGATGGAGTAACTTGGCCAAAGTCTCTCATGATGTGTTTCAGGGCTGGGAGGGATTATCCTGGTTTTGTCAGGCTGCCAAGTTTCCTCCTTGGAAATGGAGGTAAGAGAGAGCTTCCAGGAGGGTGGGCCCAGAGTTGGTAAGGTGAGATTCTGACAGAGGGTTGAGAATTAGTGAATTCCACCCTGAGACACAGAACAGGAAGGCAAGACTGCCAGACATCCTCACAGCAAAAGAGGACCAAGCTGCTGAAGAGGATGGTGGCTGAAAGTTTGACAGGTCCCAGAATTCTTTTGTTCACTTTGTTTGTTACTTTGTTACTATCTTCTTCCAACCGGGACCAGTAGTAAATTCCCTTAAAAGCACGGTTCTGGACTTGTCTTCAAGGCTATCAATAAAGGGGATGCAGGAGAATTTGTCCCTCTGTCCTGTGCCAGGTGAGACAGCTCCAGAAGAGAGCAAGGCAGGGCCTTACGAAAGAGGTGCAAGGTCTGGAAAGGGGTTTTCACGTAAAGCCCTTTACTCCTCCAACAGATGATGAGTTTGTATGTCCAATATACTCTCTCATATAAAAATATAGGGGGCGAGGAGGGAGAGAGTCCTTCACTCAACCAATACTTATTGAGTTGAACAAGAAAGACAGGTCCCTACCCTCCAGACTTGTTTCCAGGACTCTAAGGAATGTGCTAGTTTTGTATGAGGTTTATGCTAAAAAAATATGTATCCAACAAATGACTGATGGTTTCATGAACCAGGTTTTTCAAATATGCACAGAAAAGGGGTGCATATGGAGTATAGGGGGATAGACACCCAAATACATCTCTTAGCATAACCAGGGAGTGATAGAGAAGGGAAGGGCATATATTAAAGAGGACTTTGAGCCTGATGAGCTTTTAAACAAATTGTGAAGTGGGTGAGGTTTACTACTTCTACTCCCTTCCTCCTCACTCCTACCTCCGCTAAGCTACTCTCATCTTAGGTTTTGGAATCTGTCTGCTCTCCTGGAATTTCTTATGGAGAGGTCTAGAAAGGACGGAGGTCAGTTGGGCCTAGGGCGAGATCCACGCCCTGCCACTTAGCAGGGTAGTCTCGTGAAGTTCTCTTACTCTGAGTTTTGGTTTTCACATCTGTAAACTGGATATGATAGTCTTCATAGGTTTTTTGTGGAGATAGCTCAGTGCAAGGCACAATGGACACAGAAGCGTCTCAGGCTCTCATGCCTTCCCTCTTTGGCCTGCAGCATCAGGAGCATGGTAAAGGGATCCAGATACCGAGGAGAGAGAGCTAGCAGGAGGGGTGAGGGAAAAGCAACAGCTGCAATGCCACAGGCTCTAGGTCTAGAAACGGGGGCAGCTCAGCAGACACACCGACTGCTCTAAATCATTAGCGACAACAGAAGGCAGAGCTTTGGTTTGCACTGCCTTCTGCTCCACATTGTTGCTTCCTCACTGACAAGACAACTTGCAGGCTGTCCTAGTTTCTCATACCCACCTTCTGTCTTAGGTGTCTCGGGAAGGGGAGAATTAGCCTGAGAAAAATAAAAACTTTTTCTTTGACTCAACAATTTATTTCCCTTGTGAGGAAATGACAGGTGGATAGTCTCTTTATTGAAAAGCACTCCCTATCCTCACCATTACTTTTTTTCTTTATTTCTGAACAACAAGGGTGGGGTGTATCCAGGAGTTCCAATTCCTGCTGAGCATTATGGGGGAAACTGAGGTTCTCATCAAGAAGGTTTGGCTAAAGACTTCCAGATGGAGGCAGACTAGGTAATTCATGTGTGATCCATCACTGCCTCTTCCTTTATATCTGGCATGGGGCCTGACACTAGTAGGCATTTAGTAGATGTGTAAAATGGGGAATTGCTGTGGTTTTTTTTGGCATTATTTGAGTCTCAGTGCTGATAGAGACTGACTTGCCTCAGAAGGCAAATCACAAGCCATTTTCCAAAGTAGCAGCCCTTCCCTCATTTATATGGTTTTGTTGCCAAGCCTACTGCTTGATAAACAGCAGGTCCTCAAATATTTCTTTAAGGAGAGATTTGTTGAATACCCAGTTCTATTCAATCTGACCTATTCGATCTTCTGCCTACTTTTCTTGAACTACTTGTGTTTAGAGACACAGACATGGAACAGGACTTTAGCTGAAGTCCATTAGTAGGCCTTGGCAATGGGGTCCAAACTCAAGTGCCCTTAGCAGTCTGGCATATAACTCACACGTGTGAGGCAACAACATGTGATAAGAAATAGAAGATTGGGAGGACAGGCACTCATACTCAAGTATTTGTTTAAAAAATGCAACAGTAACAAAGAAACAGAACAAAGGCAAGTGTGCATGTTTATAATCAATTTCAGAAATAATTCTCCTATATCTTTAATTATATTTTTTGAGGTTGTTAAATTTTTCTACTAATCAGGAGGAGGCAGCTGGCATTTAAAGTGGGGAGACTCTTTACCTTTGGCTTGAAATGAAAGAAAGGTGTATTTTCGCCAGTAAATTCTGCCAGTGTAGACCTTGGCACACTCACATGGAAAAGGCTAGGGTATGAACAGAGGCAAGGGAGTTAAGCATGTACGTAGGTTTGAATCTAGGCTACATCATTAGCTGTGTTTCTGTGGATGAGATACTAAACTTGGATAAGCTTGTATTTTTTTCATGTGGAATGTTTTCTGTGCCAAGTATTTATCACATATTATTTAATTTAATCCTTACAGCAACGAATCTGTGTAGTAACTACTATTCTTCTCTGTTTTATGGACAAGGGAATGACACTTAGGTTGAATAAATTGGCCAAGATTACATGGCTAAGGTCTGATAAATTCTGGTCTTGAGTGAAAAAGATACCTAATCCCAAAGCTGATGTTCTTAAGCGTTTTACCACTCCATCATTGTCTATGTGTAATTCTGAAGACTAGATGAAATTTTCTCTGTGGAGGATATAACAAAACACCTACCAAGCACACAGATGGTGCCTATGTATACTTCTTAACCACCCCTCTTTGGGCTATTCATTAGAATTTTCCACATGGTATGAAAACATAGAATGACTCTCACCTTCGGTCTAGAAAAGAAGCGCGTGGGGGCTGAACTAATGGCTGTTCTTATTCTGTAAACCATCACTATGGAACCCACTGGTCTCAGGCCCTGGAGATTGCTCAAAGGCCACCCAGCGACTGTGCTGTCATGATTCTGAAATTAACCCTTGTTGTCTCATGTCTGAATAAGCGAGGTTTTTCAATAATAAGGCAGGGTGATTTATGTAAGGACCATTTGTCTTCATAAGAAATTTATTAAACGATTGCTGCTGCTTTTTTCCCCCTTCATATTTGTCATAGGTGCCGCTGTTTTTGGTGTTTGAAGCCCGTGCTGGCATGTCATCAAAGGAGCCTGCTGTTCTGATCAAGCAAAGCCGGCTTGGCAGCTGGGAGCCGGAAGAGATAACAGGAAGCAGGAAGGCACCGGCCATGGGCAGTGAGAGTTTCCCAGGAAGACGTGGCCCAAGGCTTTCAGGTCTCCAGATTAACTCATATCTGTCTGTCTCTTCTTCAGCACCAAGGCACAAAGGCCTCCACTGGTTGTGTAGATCTTCTTGGACAAGCACAAGTTAAATACACACACCAGGATGGTGGCTAGCACTCCATCACAGTGCGTTAATTATCACCACCTCCAACGGCAATTAATAACAATTAAGAGTCTTGTAATAACATGAGCACTGTGTGTAGCTACTTTAGCAGCGGCAGGAAAGTGGAATGGATGATTCTGGAATACTCAAATTGGGAGGATCAATGGTATTAGCTTAAAATAAGAGTATGAAAAACATTGCCCGGCTCTATAAATCAAGTAGCACATGCTACTGGTCAAATCCTTCATTGTCTCTCTAGACTGGGGTGAGGAACTGACCCAGGGGAATAAACAAAGCTGGCAGACAGGCCTGTCTGGCCAGGGCAGTGTCTTTAAGTAGTCAGAATTTGAATGGCCTTAGGCTGGGCCTGCATTCTGCATTCTGCAGTTCCAGCATGTTCCTGAGACTATTTTCTTATTATACTTGCTTGTGCCCTAAAGTCAAAGTCATTTCTGTTCTATGGTGAAGAGTCCAGGAGGGGTCTTCTGGGAGGAGTAAATGAGAGTATTCCTACCATGCACTTACATAACACTATGTCTGGCACATAGCAAGCTTTTGACAAATTCAACTTTTTCAACAACGACAAAAAAATAACAATTCTCTTCTCCAGTGAGGCAAGCTGTGATGACTTTGGGCTTTCATATTTTATTACGGAGTCTGAACAACTGCAGAGGCAACTTGGGGACCCCAGGCAAGCTGCTTAGCCTCTCGGTGGCTCAGTTTCTTCAGTGGTCAAGGGGATAAATATTCAAATAATCAGATTGCACAGGTTTATTGACAGAGTTAAATGAAAAGATGCATTTAATAAGGTACAGTGACTTTCTATTTTTATCGTTCTAGTGCCTAAAGCTAGAGGTTAGTGGGTCAATCAGTCTCAACCTTAGTAAATAGTGACACAGGTTGCAAGTTTTTGTCATTTCAGAAGGAACATTTTGATTCATAGACTTAGACGTCAGATATTACCAGGATGAAACTCAGCTAGGCCACTTACCAGCTATCTGACTTTCCTAATGACCTAAACTCTGTGTATAGAATATAAAGAATTGAGGACTCTGGACTTTCCAAAATGGACTCCATTGGGAGCGTGACAGTAATGTCAATGGGTTAACAACCAAGTCACATGATGGGAATGCTCTTGGGGTATAACGGGAACAGCCAAAACCACAGAAACATCAGCCATGACTTTCATCCCTTCACTCTAGTGTGTAAGCCTCTGTACCTCCCTCTCTGTGTGTTGTGTTAACCTGCATAAGTACCTGATTAGTTTATTTGAAAAGGTTCCACTCAGTAAACCTAGAATTGTAGAAAGATAGAAACACATCCAAGGGTAAGACTTTGGTAGCCACCTTCCTTGCTTGCAACACTCTGGGAGCCTAATTACCACACAGGTGGCATGGGAATAATGAAAGGAACGCAGTGTGGTTGGGTATACTCAATGAGGCAGGGCATACAAAGCTCTTAAGAAATTCTCCCTACAGTGTCAGGTGGGGACTTATCAGGGTGATAGCTTTACAAGATATATAAATGTCTAATCACTATGTTGTACACCTGAAACTAATATTATATTGTATATCAACTATAACTGAAAAATAAACAAAAAAAAAAAGAAAAGAAAAGAAAAGAAATGCTTCATACATAGCAATTATTAAGGTGGCTACATCCAACTGGAAATGAGAGGTCCCCTTTCCATGCAAGAACATGCTTAACTGTGTACTTATCTTTGTGTCTCTTTGGTGAATTAAATTTGAAATGTTAATTTTTACTTACTTTTTTTGACCGAAACTTAGAAAAAATGAATCACATACTTAAAAAGTTATAATTTTATGAAATCAAGATGCTCTCTAGAAAAGTGCATTAACAAAAACATATACATTTCCAGCAACAACAAAACAATAACAACAAACAACACCACCTTTTAAATTAGAGCTAGTTAGTCAAGAGCCATCATTCTAAAACGTATTTGGGGTTTTTCATTCATATACTTACTGGCAGAAACTATTCTCTGGAATAAAATAATTTTGCTAAAGCAGCAAATGCTTTCTTTCTTTAATGAATTGCCAGTTTTCTAAGGTTAAATACATTGTCAATAGCTTTTCATTTTTCTATTTACCTTGGAATACTACAGAGATGATGTAAATCTAAATATAATTTAATGCAAATATATTCAAATAATTACAGGATGAAAAATGGACAACAAGTCAAAGCTGCCTGTGTGTGTTAAAGATGAATGATGGGAAGCAGGTATTTTTGCCGAGAGATAGTGGGTTTGCTATGTTCAACAACAGTGGAGGCTAGAGAATCCAGGGTATATAGTAGACAGATATTGTTCACTTACAAGCGACAACCTTTCTCCTATCATCCCTTTCTCCTTTCTTACCTGTTTCCAGAAATTTGCTCTTTGCTTCATCCCTCTTTTTCACAACACATCTCTGTTCTTCTCTTCTTCCTTTTTTTTCCCTCCCCTGCTTCCTTTCTCTATTTCCATGTTTTAATTTCTTTTCTTTGTCGTTGTCTTTCTACACCTGGTTCTCTCTGTCTTTTCTCTTCTGTGTGCTGCTCTGTGTCCATTCTGTGCCTCTATATTTTCCTTTCTCTTTGTCTGTTTTCCTCTTTCCTGCTCTCCTTCCTTCCATATCCTTTCCTCTATCTCACCCACTTGGTCTACAGTGACAGGTCAGACACTGAGCTAGGCACCAGGAGTGAACAAAAGATAGGCCATGGCTCCGTCTCAGCCCTTATGGGGCTGAAGGTCTCATGAGAGAGGCACATCGAGAAAGTCACCCTGCTAAGAAAGGGGAAATACTATACTGGAATCAGCCAACACCCCGGGAGAACAGTGATTAGCAGTGTCTTGCAGAGTGGGGGAAAATTAAATAGGAGAGGCTTTAAGTAAATCTTGTAGGATGAAAAGTTGTCCAAGCAGAGAAATTAGCAGGGACTGACCCAAAGACATACCAATCATAGAGCTTAAGGAATGGTGAGATTAGGCCAGGTACTGCTAGATCAGCCAGAAGGGGGAAAGGGGAAGGAAGGAAGGAGGGAGACGAAGAGGGAAAGAGAAAGGAGATGATAAAGACATTGGATGGAGGTGGGTAGAGGTAGATGTCAGAGGAGAAGGTCTTATAATTGTATATCTGTCTTGATTCTGTACAAAAGTCCTGTTTCAGATCTCACAGACCAGTTTAAAAGAAAAAGCTAGGCTAAGCTCTTTATTTTGCTAAGTAAGGACACTTACCAAACAACAACAACAACAACAACAAACACACAAAAAACAACTATGAGCATCAAAATTTTATGAAATAAATGACATGCACCATAAAAACTAGTGGAATAAATAATCAGAATAAAGGGTATTTGTTTAAAATGGATCATTTAGATTTACATAAAGTTCACTACAGTGTCCTTTTATTCTCAAGGGGAAATTTTATCATCCATCACGATCAGTACTCTTCCATGGATCTGAATACTGTGTGTGGTATCAGGGAGGGTGTATTTGCATTTGGGAAGCAGTGAGGAGCTAGTGAAGGTTTCCGAAGAGAAGAGGGCTAGTGTCCTCCAGCAGAGCTACGGGAACTTGCAGGGCAATGAGGCAGCCCCCTTCTGGCTGACTGTGTTTCCTGGGTCACAAACTACACTGGCCTAAATGTCCCTATCTGTTGTTAGGGAATGACCATACTCACCACAGGATGTGGTGGTGGTAATCAAAATTACTAATAGATACCAAGGCACTGGGAGATGTTTAGAGATCCAACTGTAGGGATCATTAATATTATGAGGGTGGTCTAATCTTAACATTTGATGTTGGGTGAGAATAGTGATAGGACCACAAAGAGACATGGAGGGGTGAGCGGTCAGGGTGAACCTTCCTATGCCTTTCAAGCACCTGTATTCAGCTACCATTGCTCTGTGCCAGGCATCTACTAGGAGCTTTAGTATTCATTTAATTTTATTCCTTGCCACAACTTTTGTGTGCTTATTATATATAAAATTACATAGTCATTTAGTGATGGGAAAAGCAATGCCTTTTTATAAACTACTGTATATCCACAAACTAGTCTTTGAGTGGCATATAGTAAGTATTCAATAAATAGTTTTAATAGAAAAGATTTCTCAAAGATCTGATGATGACTAAGGAGCATACGTAGGAACCTAATCAAAGCCTGACTCCACAGCCCATGCTGTGTACCAGTGCCTAGGTTTTCCTCTCCAAGTAGATCGATCCCGCAGGTTATCACTCCCTGCCCTATGTCTGTCTACCCAGGTAGAAGATGCTAAGTACTTACGTTTCAGGGCCCAGTTCAGCTATCATCTCCCGAGTAAGGCACTATAACTCCTCTAAAGTTGTGGCCTCAATAATAAAGTGAAAAGAACATCTGCTTTGGATTAAGATGGTTTGGAATTGAGTCCCGAGTCTGCCTAATATAAGCTGTGTGACCTTGAGCAAGTCACAATGTCTCTGAGCTTCAGGTTCCTCATTTGTACAAGGAAATAATAACTCTCACTTTGCCTAACACTCCAGGGATGTTTTAAAATCAAAGTCAATGTGTTGACATGTAAGAAGCATATATAAAGTGTAATGTGCCATGTAAGTGTTTGCTATTAATTTAAGAGGTCATGTTGAAGTCAGAGTTGGAAGACACAAAGGAATGGACAGTTCAGACATGCACTGAAATGTGGCAGATACTGCAGTCATCTTACTGAGCGCCTCCCCACTCCTCTCCTTTTAAGGTACAAATCTTAACCAATCATTCATTCATGCATTCATGTATTCCTTCACTCATTGCACATTCAATGAATATCAGGTCACTCAATATTGGATACTAGACTCTGAAAATACTAAAATGACTAGGACATGATCCAGTCTCTTCCCTGAGGAAGCTCATCATCTATTGCGGAACCAGACAGGTAAACTGAAAATTGATATAAAACATCTATTTCATATGGTCATATATGACCTTTGTATGAGTCACTCAAAAATATCTGTTTGACTCATTACCAAATAGCTTTGTAGTGCTCACATTTGTAACGCTACTTCCTATTTTGTTTCAGTTTACGTTACAGCTTATTGACTATTTTATCTGGCACATTTATCGAATTCATTTTACAAAGTTTTATTCTTCTCATTTCCAGTTTTTATTCCATTTCTTCAATATTTTTCCAATGTGTTTGGAGAGTTTCAGTTTTGTCTTAAAGCAATAATTATGTCTAACACTTATATTATGCTTACTATGTGCCCAGTGCTATTCCAAGACTAAATGCACATTTACTTAATTAGCAGTCTGTTTGATGTCTCCTCATATATCTCCTTAGCATTTTTCAACTTTCAGAGTTCTTATAGTTCTTGCAAATTTTTAAACCTCTGATTGAAAACACGATGTGTAAGAATGCATAAAATTATATAAGTAATTAAATCTTCAGGAAGATATACAATTCTTCTGAATAGTTCCCCACTCTATACTGTATTCCACAAAAGTAACCATTTACTATTGTTACATGTTGTAGAAATTCTGAGCTTATTTTTTAAAAAAATTCCAGAAAATACACCAAAACCATATCTATTTCTTATAAATGGCCAGGAG